>ML681978.1:6290526-6335803 GCA_007922195.1 Podocnemis expansa
TGTTTCGAAACAACTGTGCGTCGTGTGAACATGTTTTTTTTGTTTCGAAACAACGAGGTTGTTTCGAAACAAAAGTGCCGTGTGAACACAGCCTAGGAAACAGTGCACAGAGGGAGGGTGAAGTCAAATTACCTGTTATAATGTGAAAAGAATCCATAGCTCCCTCAGCGCTCCCACCCCCTGTGGTAGGCTACTCCTAAGATCCAGTCTGGTGTGTCACTATGACCCTGCAATTTCCACTCCTGAACCCCAATTCACCATGCTTTGCCAGGCGACCACTCACTCCTGAGTCAGTCCATGCCAGCCCCTCATGTGCAATCGGCCCAAAGCAGTGGGTGTATGCCCTCTGGCTGCTCAAGGGACAGACCCCAAGCGAGCACCCCTGGCCCTAATCAGCTCATCAGGAGCCACTGTTTTACAGGGATTTGGACCCACTCCCAATCATCATACACCCAAGTCCATCCATTTAACAAAGGAAGGGATCATGCCCCTCCTTCTCCACTCACACCTTCTAATGAGCACACGGCTTTAGGTAAAACAACTACTCATTTATTGATTAGATTACAACTTTAAGTGAGAAAATGGTCAATCAAGGGAGAATCACAATATAAATGAGTCAGGAGCGACCACAGTGAAATAAAAGGTAAAACATGCATGCTAATTTAATATCTCTCCCTAGACTGACCTCGTTGTCTAAATTCATGCTCAAGGTGTTTGGCTGTCAGATGTTTGCAAAGACAGTCTCTGCCTGAGACCAGACAGAGCCCAGATCTTGCATGAAGTTGTTTTGAAATGGAGTTTCCCAGGGAAAAAGTCCTAAATTGTTCCAAGTATCCCTCTTCGTTTCCAAACCCTCTCAATCCCTCCCTTTCTGGTCTGAGCCAGGGACCTTAATTAGCATAGTTGTTGCCTCCTCCAGGTACTTCCTTGCTTACAGCTGTTGCTGTTTACATGTTGCTGGAAGAGAGTTGGGTCTGTCTCCCACCCCTCTGAGCCATGGCAAAAATGTTACATGTCTGTGCACATACATGTTGCTGCAGGAAACATGATACCATAGTAATTTAGAATATGTTATGAACATTCATGGCCTAACTGGCATAAAATCATACCATCACAGGACTTAAGTGAACAAAACAATAAATAGATCATAACCCAGGGTGCACAGATGTGTATCCTGTGACACTCTAGGACCAGCTGGTCTGCCTGGCACTGGGCATCTGTGCTCTGGGGACAGAGGTGGCCATCTGGCACACGAAGCGGCCTCTGGTGTGGCCCTCTAGGCCCCACAGTGCTTTCGGGATGCCTTGGTGAGGCTGCGCGGCTCAGGCTGGCGTGGCCAGCACCCTGAGGGCCTGATGCAGCCTGACAGAGCTATGAGGCCTGGAGGACGACACTGGAGGCCGGTCTGTGTGCCAGTTGGACCCATCCCCTGAAGGCAGTGGCCAAACACCATTCCCCACAGACCAACCAGCCTGGGGGTGGTGTGGGAGCGCCATGGCTAGCCACGGTCTCTGCCCCTAGGGCTCCACACTCCTAGTGCCAGTGCCTGCCACCTAGCCCGGCTGGCAGGGGAGGATGAGTTTTAGGCGCTGCAGTCTAGGGCCCCACTTCAGGCAGGGGCCAACGGCTGCAGCCCCTATAGATCCTGCTTTAATCTGGCCCTGGACATCATGACTCTTGCGTGCACCAGGAGAACTATATCCTTGAGTGGGCAGCGCATAACCTCCTCACCCCACTTCAGGACACTGGCAGCTTTTTCTGGCCTGGTCTGATCCTGTCTCAGTCAGAGGCATCCACCTGAATCCCTCTCACAGTCTGCCTTGAACCAGCACAGGCTCAACCCTCCTTCCTATGCCAAGCCATTATCCATACTGCATGGGAACTGCTGGCAGGCCACCTCCGGCCTGCTGCCAGAAGCCAGAGTTTCCCACTGGGAAGAGGGGATGTGTCAAGGGCTGAGTATTAAAGCAGTTTCCCCACCAGAGTAAATCAATGCAGTGCCATTGTCCTCACTGATGAGCATCTCTGGGGCTCAGATTAAACTCTCCTTTTGCCCCATGAGTGATTTAGCTCCCTGTCCCACTGTGGGACCAGCTCTCTTGTTCAGTGCTGTGAGGGGTTCATTGGTGAAACAGTCCCCAGCATCACAGTTTGGCAATGAGCAGACAGGTGCCCTTTCTCCAACACTGCCCAGGCGCCGAGTGCCTCTCCCTGTATTTGTCTGGTCATCAACCCACAGGACTGAGCCTCCTTTGTGTGGTCAGGTGGCTCCGCTCCAAGAGAAAGGGCACCACAACCCAAGTGCTTTGCCAGCCCTTGGGAATGCTCTCCTCCGCCTACTCCTCACACAACAGGCGCCCTTGTGGGAACAGTCACTCACAGGCTGTGACCCTGGCTCCAACATAAGCAGCCCTCCAGGGTCAAGGGGAAGAAAGTGTCTCAGGCCACCTCCCTTTGACATTGACTTCAGCATGATCAAGGCCTTTCCTTCCCACTCATCTAGAAGGAGTCTCCTGTGTCCCAATTTCCCACCCCACTGACTGGTCCACTCTGCACGCTACCCCCTCAGCCCTCCTCTTTACTCCTCTCACTGACCCTTCCTCATTCACCCTCAGCCGCTCTCCAGCCTCTAACCCTGTTCCCAGCAAACATCTGATGGCAATGGTCACTTCTCATCTTTTGGATTACCTGAGACACAAACACACCACATCTGGGTAGGAACCAGGCACTGAACTTAGCCTTCTCAAGCTGGCTGCATACCTGCTTCTCTACAGCTCTCATCCTTACTGTTCTTGGGTTATTGCTCACTAGTCTTTTCTTCGCAAGGGTCTTCCACAAGAAGCCCATCTCCCCATCACTTCCCCATCTCCCTAACCCCCTTCTCCCTTCCTTACTGAGCAGCTATGGGCTCGGACCTTGGTTATCTTCTCTTCTCCTGGTAACCCAGGGCAGCAGTGTTCATCACTGCCTGTGGCTGAGCTTTAGAATGGAGAGCATTGTGGGGAGAGGAGTTTCTTGTCAGCAATGTTTGCATCTTTTTTTTATTCCCTCTTCTGTGCAAGCAATACTTGCTCAGTATGAATGCCTGCAGCAAAGAAACTCATGGAGCATGGCTGAGGTTCATTCAAGTCAGGATTGACTCCACTGGGGATGAAACCAATCAACTCTGGGCAGAAGTAGACTGGAAACACAGCCCTATGTAAAAGAGTGGGCATCCAATAAGGAAACCAGAATAATGTCACGTGACTTGTGTCACTGCCAGGGGGATTCTGACTAGTCAATGGACATAAACAGTTTATCCCCCAGTCACAGACAGCAGTGTGTCCCTCGCTCTGCTCACCCAAAATTTCCACAAGTGAATAAGTCTGAAAGAACTGTGGACAGTTCCCAGAGAGGGACAGGGGCTACACTTGCTGGAGATATGGTTCATTGCCAGCCTCCTCCCCTTCATTTGTTCCTCCTCCTTTCTCCCTCTAATCTGTTAAAACCTAACTGTACCATAATCTACAACTCCATTACTGCAGGTCCGTTTCCACCAGGCCTTGGCCTCTGCCATTGCTCCGCATAACCCAGACCCCGCTTTGTTCCAGGGGCTAGAAATGTTGGAGTCGGCTATGGATTCATCCCGAATCCAACCATCCTTCTGCAAAAACACCTGCTCCTGTCCTGGCTCACTGCTGTGTTTCCAAAATCCCTTTTACTGTGACTTTGATTTTCAACTGAAGCCAAAGGAGTGAGGTCTCCTTACAATCCATTGGTATCCCCAGCCTGAGACCTAGGGGCCCTCCAGCTCCCTCACCCCAGGAACATCCGTTGTATCTTCCCTGGTGTCCCAGACATTCCAACAACCCCTGCCTGCATTTAGAGTGATGCCGTGTTGCCTGCAGGGGTGCCCCAGCCACATGTTGGCCTCCATTCAAGGGGCCTTTAGAGAACCTGGACACAAGCATTCCAGGCAAGGAGGCGGAGGCAGTCCTTGGATGGGACCAAACTCCTGGTAATGTAGGCATCACTTAGGAATCATTATAGGCCTGGGGCCTCCCGCTGATGTCAGTGGGCGTTGAGGGCACTCAGCATCTCACAGGATCGGCCTCTAGGTGGTGTGAACACTTGGTGTTTTTTAGCCCCTGCCTTCTGGTTCTGGAGAAAATGAGGCACACAGGAGTCATGATGGGTTGTGCCCAAGAGCTCAGTGGTGGAGGTGGGAAGAGAATCCATGTCTTGAGGCTTACAGGACTTAAGGCCTAACGTAGCGTTGGGCGGCACTGCCACCTGGTGCCGTTGCAGAGGAAGGGCGTTTGCCTGTGCTCAGTCGAAATCATTAGAGGACATCTCCCTTGCTGTTCTCCTTGCCCAGCGTTTGCACTGATTCGGGCGGCTTGTTTCTTGTTAGTCCTTTCACTCCAACTTGCCCAGCTGGTTCCCAGTGCCCTCCCCACAGTTTAGAGAATCAGGGCTGTACTGTGACTCACTGGGGAAAATGGGGCTGGCTGCAGTAGAAGGGAACTGCGGTCTGATCTCTCAATGTGTGTTATACAACCAAACAGGAGAATGGCCAGAGAAGGCAGGATGGGAAGATTCCCAGGCATCTTCAAAGAATATTCTGCTTCCATCTCCTCCTGCTACACCACGGTGCACTCGTACAGCCCTTTGCGATGGAGAATCTGCTGGCTTCTACTCACCTGAGATCATCATTGATGGCTTGTGGTGACACAATCATCTCCTCACCCACCATCTGTCATATCACCAGCAGAGACATTTACAGACACAGAGAGAAGGTGTTTCAAGGTGGATTCCCCAGGGGTTGGAGAACCAGGGGTGCGTGGGAAGCACAGAAGTTGGCACTCAGAAGCAGGGCTGGTCTGTAGGGCTTGGCATGAGGTGTGAGTGGACCTTTAAGGATTTGTCCGCACTGTGTCTAGCTAGCGAGCATCCAGCCCAGGTAGATAGATACATCCTGGCAGGGCTTGAGCGAGTGCCCTAAAAATAGCAGTGTGGGTACTGTGATGCAGGCTGGAACTCAAGTTAGCCACGCTAGCTCAGACTCAGGACACTGAGTGTCTGAGCTGGCAGCCTGAGCTCAGGCTGGGAGACAGTCCCTGCTTCAGTGTAGATGTAATCTAAGGGGACATGGACTAGGGTGAGTACAAGCAGAGCAGGAAGGGTGGGGGCCAAGAGCAGGAGTTTGCTTTGCTTTCTGTGCAAATTATTAATGCACAAAATCAGACTTCTAATCAATGTACCTTTAGTTAGTTAAATGAACCTGTCTTAGATATACAAGACATAATAAAAAAGTTTATCAGAACGTTTTTCAAAACATATTTTGCATTTAAAACTGCTTTCTGTGGGCAAAATGTCACCAATCAGAGTGCTGAAAATCCTCCTTGTTCCACTTCTGAAGCAGCTGTCGTTCGACAGCATATGGGCGTGAGCAGCTTCCAAAGCCCTCTGGCATGCATCGTAGTCTGGTCTCAGGCCTTATCTTCAAGGGCCTTCTGGACTGGGCCCAATGTATTAAAAAGCCAAAAATTTCACAGAGGCTGTGCTGGAACTAGATATTTTGGTGCCCAGGGCAAGCAGCACAAAACGCATCCTCAAACTGAGCGGTGAAACAGAGCTGCTCGACTGAAATCGCCTTTTAAAATGCAGCAGTTGGGGCAAAATCCCAGTTACCCTGCCCTAGTTACGGCCCTGCAAAGTGTTGACACTTCTGTTTCTCAGGAACAACAGAGCTTTCTATCATTTGGGGGACTCTCATCTGTGCCAGAGATGGGACCATCCACAGGAGCTGGTCCCAGGCTGGAATGAACTCTCCTGAGAACAACCAACCATCCCTGATCACATTGCTCCAAGTGCCGGGTGACATCTTCCTCAGAACTGCTTTCTCTGATCTAAACCCAGGGGTACTTATAAAACAAACCTTCCCAAAACAGCCCCACTATCCCACCCACCATTCTCCTCTAGGGGATGTGAGAGAATGAACCCTGCAGGACAGATGCTGGTCACATTGCCTTATGCAGGATTAGATGCTGCAGGAATGAGACCAGGATATGCACCCTCTTGGAACAGACTAGCAAGGGGGCTAGTGCAGTATCACATAGCTCGGACAGGCCAGGGGTTCCCAGCTCCAGCATTCAGACTGGGAAGTGCTTTAGTGAACATCTCAAGTTGCATGACCCATCCGGGATGCCACTGTGTCAGGCAACAAGTGCAAGATATAGCCTTGGGCTGCCACCTTGTGGTCAGTCCACGACAGCACTTCTGCCAACATTGCATCCCAACTTTTCGTTTCCATTCGGCCTTCTGGGCCAGTCCTCTGCAGCAGCCAGGGCTGTCCGTAGGGTAGGGAAAGAGGGGCAGCCGCCCAGGGCCCCATGCTTTGGTAGGCCCCACGGGGCTGAACTGTTGTCCTACCTCCATGCCAGGGACTGGGCGAGCCTGGCAAAAGTGGCAGCCCAGTTCACAGGCCCATCTCTATCGTAAAACCAGAGGAGTGGCTTGGGGTGAAAGCTGCTTAAGGCAGTAGATCAGCATTGCAACAAAGGTGAGTCATTAGGACTAACAAAGAGGTACTAATTCTCTGAGTCAAGTTCCAAAGGGGCAGTTTTGTTAGTTTAGTAAAGCAAAAAAAGCAAGGAGTCTTGTGGCACTTAAAGACTAACAAATTTATTTATCGCATGAGCTTTCGTGGGAGAAAATCCCACTTCGTCAGATGCTTTGAAGAGTTCTCCCTCTTCAAAGCGTCTGACGAAGTGGGATTTTCTCCCACGAAAGCTCATGCAATAAATACATCTGTTAGCCTTAAAGTGCCACAAGACTTCATGTTTCTTTTTTTCCTCTCTGAGTCAGTATCTCTTTGGGCTTCTTTCATTCATATGAAAAGGATTGAGGTCACAGGCAAGCAACTTTTGTGTATTTTTATCAATAGACGCAATGAAGAAAAGAAAAAACTCTGAACACACCGTTAGTCCATCATTTCTGGGATATGGGGATTGCAGTTATTTTTGCAAATTAGGACTTGCCTCTTTTTTCAGTGGGTTGAGAATTCCCTTGCTTGCAACAAAAGTTATAACTTGTAGATTTTAGTAAAAACTCCAGAGATTTTTTTTGACTGATAATTAAAAAGAGAAGAGAAAAGCAAACTGTTCTAGTAGGAGCCCGTGTTATGAAGTATGGTATTTTTTCTACAATTAGAATCCCTAAGTAACAGAATAAAATCCAACTCAGGGATGGATCTGCTGGAAGGAGAAGCTATAACAAGATCCTAATCTGAAGGGGGGGATGGATAGCCCCATTGTGTTGCTGCCTCATGCACACTGCTAGGGGTCACCAGACCAAGCAGAGAGGGCTAGCACCCCTTCAATCACAATACTGTGGACAAGTGTGGGTTCATGAAAACTCATGCAGACTCAGGGAGCAGATGAAGAGCAGAGGTGAAAGTGGAACCCAGAGGGGCTGCTTCAGTTGCTGGGATTTTACAGTGGAGAAGGGAGAAGGACCTGGGGGGACTTGGACAGGCTCAGTAGCAGGCAGGATCTTCTAGGACCTTTCTTTCCAGCCTGGCATTGGCTCTCTTCGCCTTCCTCTGTCTCAGCATTTCCATCTTATTTCTCCACCCAGTCACCCCACCCCCCCCACATTTGCAAGGAGCTCACACACACACACTCCAGGTTACTGCATGCAATTTTAGAGACTTGACATACTTCCTGATTTGAGACAGCAGTATGGCATGTGGGATCACCCTCTGCATGTTCCAGGTAGGTGATCTCAAATTAGATGTGTAGATTTCAGAGATGCAATAGGAGCCTCAAGAGAAAGGATGAATGCCATGAGGGATTGCCACCCCCACCAACCTCCCCGCCCATGCAGCTGTGTTCACTGTTCACTTTCCTGGCAGCGGCGGCTTTTCCTCAGTGGAGGTTCACCACATGGCAGAGGGTCTGGAGCTAGGTCCCAAGGAAAAAAGTTTGACAACCACTGGCTTAAGGGTGGCTGAGAAACCAGACTCTGCAATCCTGTTCAGCTGCTTTTGGCCGGCTTGTCTGGTCCCTGGCATGGGATGGCTGGCACAGGGCCATGCCCCTCCTCTGGGCCAGCTGGCCCGGCCCTCCCAGTGCCCAGGTGGAGGTGAGTGGGAGCCCCACAGAGGATGATATGCTCAGGGCCCCGCACCCCCTTAGGGACGGCCCTGGCAGCAGCGTGCTGGACTGAGGCATCAGGGAAGCAGGGGCATCACTGTTGCTGGGCACTCTGGGGCATGTGCCCTGAACCTCAGCACCAGTGCCCCAGATCTCCGGCCCAATCTGGGGATGCGGGGCCTGGGCACCCTTGGCCACCAGCAGCCGCGGCATCCCTGTCCCTGGCTGGGGATGCGGGGCCTGGCCTCCTGCTGCTGCTTCCGGCCCCATCCCCGGCCAGGGATGCGGACCCTAGCCATCCACGGCGGCGCGGCGATGCCTGGCCCTGTCCCTGTCCCTGGCCAGGGAGCGGGGCCTGCAGGCTGCGGGTGGGGCCTGTGGGCCAGGGGCATGGCCTTGGCCAATGCCCCAGGTCCCTCCCCCAGCCAGTGATGCCCCTGCAGGGAAGGTCTTGTCATCTCCAGGAGTTCACAGCAGTCAGGAAGCCCAGTCCCATGGGAAGGTTTGTTCTTCTACTGGCTAGAAGGGTCTAAAACCAGCAGCTATGGAGCTGCATGGGACTCTTTGGCTGTCCCCTTGTGACTTTAGCGGCTGTGTTGCACTGGGGGGCTGTGGGTGGCCCACACCAGGCTCCAGGCTCCCCTTTGGCACTGGAGGACCATGTGGAGCATGGGCCTGAGGAAGGGCCTGAATGCCTTTTCTGGCCAAACCCAGGCATTACAAGCTGAAGTTCTGGAAGCAGAGGGGCGTGGCTAGGACAGGAAGGGGAAGTATAAAAAGCCAGCCTAGCAATTCAGTTGGGACTGAGCTACCCTAGTGGAGGGATGCTCCCTTGGTTAGGCTGCTAGCCTGGCAGGCCCATGGCTCCAGTGCCACCCAGACTCCTGCCTCCCCGGTTAGGATGCTGGAGGGCCTAACCACTTTGTCTTTACCTAAAAACCGGAAAGAAACACCCTGGACAGTGGACTGGGGCAACTATCCTAGAAACAGGGATTAAACTAAAGGAGAATGCCCTGGAATGCTGTTCTGGGGCCCCCCTATTTTTAGAGACCCAGTGTTATGGCCCCCTTAAAACAGGGAATGCCCTGGAATGCTGTATTCTGCCCCCCCCCCCAATAGGGGGACATGCTGGAATGCTGCATTCTGGGGTCCCCTAAAAACAGCAGGGTGTGCTGGAACACAGCGTTCTGGGATGTTCCCCCTAGTTTGGCAGAAGAGAGGGGCTGGGGCCAGGCTGGCCACACCTCCCCCCCTTCCCCAGAGCCTGTGGCAACTCCATCCCATCTGGCTGGGGCCAGGCAGTGCACATGGCATGGCCCCAGCCTCGGGCCCAGGCCCCTTCTCACTGCCCGACTGGCCAGCCAGTGCCACAGCCTCCAGCCTTTTGGCCATCTTGGCCAGGTAAGGGGACTGGCGGGGGGTTGGGGTAGTTGGGCAGTCAGTGGGCAGAGGGTGGGAGGGAAGAAGGGGAGGGGCTGGGGGCTGAAGGGGGTGGGGTGAGGAGAGGGAGCTGGTGGGTGGGGGACTAGGAGGGCTGGAGTGGGGACATGGGGGCAGGGAGCTTAGGGAGTAAGGATTGGGGCTAAGGAGGACATGAGGGAAGAGGGGTCAGATGCAGGGTAAGTGTTTGTGGGGCAGTAGCTGGGGTGGCAGGCAGGCATTTGGGGGGAAGGGAGTCTAGATGTGTGGGAAGGGGCCTGGGCTAGTGGGAGGGGGGTTCTGGGGTCCCCCAAATTATGCTCTAATCCCTGCCTACAAACCCTTATAGCCCTGAGGGGCCACTTCTTCCTGGGGAGTTGGGGGGCTGACGATTATGAGGACCCACCTGGCCCTGTGGCCTGGAGGAACTACCCTCTGCTGAGGACCCCTGTGCCCCGGAGGAGCTACCAGCTACAGAGGGGCACTGCAACTTGGAGGAGCTGCCTTCTACCGAGGAACCTGAGGCCTTTCCGGACCTGTAACCCATGGACAGGGAAGGACTCGTGGGGATTTCCCAGGCAATCTACAAACCAGACCCAGAGGAACCCCTTGGAGATACGTACCTGGGCTTGGAGTGGGATGGAGTGGCCCAGGGGAGCTGAGCCCAGCTCCCACAGGTGTCAGCGTGTTGCGGCAGGATTCCCGCTGACCCAGTGACTGACTGCAGTCACTGGTAATACCCTGGGCTGGGACACAGTATAGTCGGGCAGGCCTGCATCCCCCCAACCTTGTATAGATCTTCCCTTTCCCTACTGCCTGGAATATGACAACAGATTTTATTTGCTCACCTCACCTTGCCTGGAGGCTGGGGGCTACTGGCTTGGTTGACCAGCCCCCTCATACTACCAGCAGGGGATGCCTTTCCAACAGGTTGGGAGATGCAGACTTTTACAGGTACCTGCAACCCCAGTGTCATACCTGCATTTTCCTCGTGTGACCAGATGATGGACAACCACTATGTCTCTCCTGCTAGTCTAAGTGCTAGACCTGATGCCCAGGTGAGGGGCTTGTCTTGGTTTGATTTGGCTTTTTAGTTCAACCTGTAGCTCCTGATTCTTAGCTGGGGTGGTGACTGGTTTGGTCCGTGGTGTGTTGGCCCAGATGGTGGCCCTCACACCGGTAACAGAGTGGTCCTTTCAGAGTGCAGAGCCTTCAAGGCAGGTTCCAATACGCCTTATTCTCCTGAGTTTGGATGGTGATGCTGAGGGAAGCATTTATTATAGCTGAGGGGCTTCTGGGCAGATTAGGCTGTTCTGTTCTAGGTGTTTTTTCTACCCAGTGAGACTTTGCAGGGTGATGTCATTCTTTCAGGGTTGGGGAAGCTTTTGGAAGGAGAACCTTTCAGCTCTTAATAATGCAGTGTCCGTGGGGAAGTATACTGTTGTACTCAAACAACCTTAGCTCTGCCCACCAGTGACATTGTGCAGTCAAAGCGGGATGGGAACAGCACTGTAGTTGAGGTTGGGATTAGTCTGGTGTAGACAGCTGTTCTGAGTGCAATGCCCATTGTGATCCTGGGAGACTCAGCCTATCCCTTTTTGGGCTGGTTTATGAAGTCTTGCACTAGAAATCTGGACAGTATCAAGGAGTACCAGCAATAGGCTGAACGGGGGCAGAATGACCACTGAATGTGTGTGTGGCAGATTAAAAGCACGCTGGCTCTGCCTTTATGGCAGATTAAATGTAAACGAGGAAAATATTCCCATGGTCATAGAAGCCTGCTGTTTGCTGCATAAAGTTTGTGAGACTAAAGGTGAAGTTTCCTCAAGGGTGGTGCATGAAGGCAGATGGCCTAATGGCTTATTTTGAGGAGCCAGATATCAGGGCTATTAATGGGTTCAACAGGGGGCTATTGGAATCAGGAAGGCTTTGAGGGATCACTTTGACAGTAAGGCCACTAATGTGTCTTTGCAGAAAGTGTTCTGCCATGCTTTAACTTGCCGCCATGCATGAAAATTTTGATGCCTGCTTCCTGACTGTAATTTGCAGTTTGCAAATGTGCTAGGTGTGTTTTCATCTACTTCTCATTTCCTTATGCAGTTTCACAGTGGGGTGCTGTGGAACAATGTGTTAATACAGTGGTTTTCAAACTTTTTCTTCTTTGGGGCCCAATTGAAAAAATCATTTATGTCCATGACCCAACAATTACATCGTTGAGCAACGCATTCCAGTCTTTTGGAAGCAGCAGCAGGGGGCACTGTGACTCAGTACCTGAGCGTCTGTGACACAGTACTGGGTCCCAACTCCTGATCTGAAAACAGCTTTGTTAAGGCACACTGGCTATGTCTATGCTAGGTGCTTATGTTGACATAAGCCCACTTACGTCGACTTAAGCAAAACCCAGGCTACATTTAATATTGTTATGTTGACTTAAGCCTTTGCTTAAGTTGACTTAATTTTCAAGTTGACTTTATTAAGACGACAAGCCAATGTAGCTTGGCATTCGGCTTAAATTGACTTAATTGGTCTCCCGGGCACCTGAAACCTTCCTGGCTGTGACCCAGCCCCAGGCCTCTGGGATAACCTTCTGAATGTGCCAAAATCAGGGCAAGCTGCAAAAACAGGGGCCAAACCCCCAAACCACTGACGGGTGGTACTTAAACCAGTCTCCCAGTCAGTAATAAAACATGCTTCTGATTCCCCCACTCTGGTCATCACTGAGCATAACAAAGCAGAAACAGCCCCCTTTACTGCACATCAGTTCCTAAGGTCGCCTCTAGCCACTGGGTCTCTACGGGCCAGCCACATCACCCAGAACAATATAGGCTTGGATCTTACCCAAAATATCATGCTGCCAGCCAATCCTTTAGTAACTACAACTAAAGGTTTAATATGAAAGGAAAACAAACAAAAAATATGAGCAATGTAAAGGGTCAAAGTGAATCACATACATACAAATGATTTAGAGTCCATAGAAAACAAATCCTTGAAGATCCTGTAGTTTGCAGGTTATTCGCAGTCCTCTGGTGTGCACCCAGCAGCCGCGGCAGCTGGGCGGGTCTCAGTCCTTTGTTCAGTCCCAGGAGATTAGTTCCAGAGGAGGGTGTTGGTTGCAGACAAACCAATGACTAGAGACTAAAGACAAAATGGAGAATAGGCTATGGCCTCTTATCTCAGAGTCCTTGCCAGATCCAAATGGAGGTGGGCCACATGGTCAATCTGAGTAACTGGTCAAACAGGTTTCCTCTTGGGCCCACTGTAGCTGGGAGTCCCTTCTGATGGGCCATTAACAGGAAAAATCGTTTGCAGATGCCCTATCTGGGATTGCCTCAGCTCAGACAACTTAGAACACACACAAAACAAATGAGATTCCTAGATTCTAATACAAATATGATACCTACAAATAGATCATATAATCATTCCTAGCAGATTACAGCCTTTCTATTGATACCAAACATGGCATATCACATAGGGATTGTTGCAAATATGAAGTATTAATACAAAAAAAAAATCATAAACAGTCCCCTAGACCCAGACAGCATCACACTGGCAACCAGGAAGTGCCTGTCCTGGCCAATCCCAGGGCAGGATAAAGCCCAACCCAACCTGCTCCACAGCCAAAGCTAGCCAGGGCTCTGGCTGTGCTGCAGGCGTGGCGGAGGGCAGAGTCAGGCAGCGGTCCCCTCCTGCTCCAGGGCAGCCAGAAGCACCAGGAGGGTTATGGGGCCATCTCCGATTTCCTGGTGGAGAAAGGCCACACCTGCAACACCCAGCAGATGAGGCTGAGGATCAAGGACCCCCGTCAGGACTACCGCAGGGCCTGGGCAGCCATGCACTGCTTGGGGGCAGCCACCACCATGTGCCCTTACTACACTGATCTGCACAGCTTCCTGGGCCAGGAGGCAGACACCCAGCCAGCCTGTACCCTCTACTCTGCTGAGCCCCCCCTCCCATTACGACAACCAGGAGAAGGGCTCAGTGGATGAGAATTTGGTGCTCAGCCAGGGGGACATCAGCACCTTGGCACAGGGCACTGTGTCAGCTCTGGGCACTTGCACCCTGGAGCTGTTCCCTGCCTGATACCAACCCCAGGGAAACAGAGGGAGGCTCCCCCCACTGAGGAAGACTCAGGCAAGGGGACTTCATGCCAGACCCCTGGTACAACTGCCGGTGAGTGTTCCTGCCCTGCACGCATGGTGGGGCAGGCAGGTGGGACAGTGATTGCAAGGGACAAGGGCTGGGGACAGGCAGGGTCCCATGGGGGAAGTGCAGAGACCCTTGCACAGGGGCAGGGGGCCGTGTGGTGGGGGGACCCAGAGCTGAGTAGGGTGGGGGCCTGGAAGGATATAGGGTGGGGGCACTCTAGGTGGGCACATTGAGACCAAACAGCATGCACCTGACACCACTGGCACGTGGCCTCAGGAGAGACCCAAGGGGCAGAGCTGCCTGCGGCTCACCACCCTTGGCACTGCACCCACTCTGTGCAGCAGAGCATGGTGGCATATACTAAGGGGTCCCTATCCCAAAGGACAGGGGGAGTGGGAAGCAGGGGGATGGGCATGGGACAGCAGCTGCTGTCAGCCTGCACTCTGCACTACCTAATGGGGGGAACTCTTGTTCTTTGCTTCTCTCCTGCAGACCATGTGTGATGACACCAGCCACTCTCGTGAGGCACCCAACCCGGAGAAGGAGGGGGTGGCGCTCTAAAGAGGAGCGTGCCAAGGTGGCTCTTCGAGCCTGGCAGGAGTGACAAACGCAAGAGGAGGATGTCCCCTGCGGGGTCGAGCAGGCCCAGATGGACTATCTGATTGACCTTGTGGAGCACCAGAACCACGCCCTTGAGTACTTGGCCTTGGGCCAGGGCACTTGGTGGGCTGAGGATCCCCCTGCCTGGGACCCCAGCAGCAGCCCTGTTGCCATACCCCCAGGACTTGGGGTGGCTGCTGCAGGCTCAGGAGCTGCTGGTCTGAGGCAGCTAGGCACCTGCCCCCCACCCCCCTCATTCCCCAAATCCCCCATTGCCCCCTGTCAAGGCTTTTTCCCCACTCTGGCACTCTGAGTGCAGAAGGTGGGGGCCCGCAACAGGCCAGAAAAGCCACTGGCCTTAAAGCCTGCTCTTAAAAGTCTCCAAGGCCTCCAATTCCTGGCCTTGGAGTGGTATCGCTGCCACCACCCAAATGCAAAAAAAAAACCTCTTGAGACCCAGGAAGGCGCACTTGGGAATTCCTCCCTGTGAGGTACTTGCAATCCTCTTTATTCCTCCTTCAGGAAAGTGACTGAACTCCAGCTGCAATATGAGCTGGAACTGGAACAGGGTTCCCTCTAGTAGCTGCCTGTGCAGTCTAAGGCACGTGCACACAAACCTCTTGCCTCTCAGGACACCGAACCAGAACTTACTTCAAAAGTAAAATCTTTAATGAAAAAGAACAGATGATAAACACAGAGAGTTGCTTCTCTGGGAATTAACTTAGGTAGTTACAGGGTAGTGTGTGTGTGGGGGGGGTTGGGTTACATGTGCTTAGCACAGAGAAATCCAAAAAACAAGCCAAAAACAAAGAAAATACCCTGACCGCATCTAAATAAACATTCCCTGTTCTACTCACGCCTGGTCAGTACCAACTTAACTTATCTCTGGTGAGGATGTTGCTGGATTCTTCCTCAGGCCCCTCTGGCCTCCTCCTGATCCTTCCAGGAGCTCTGCTGCATCCAAACAGGCCCAGGCCAGGCTGCTGTTACCATTCAAAAAGCTGTGCTTCGTTCCTATTGGCTGTCCTGGGACTCACTGACCAGATAGTTAACCCCTTCCTCCCCAAGGGTTACTACACCCCCAAACATCCTCACCAGGGCCACCCAAAGGGGGAGTCACAGGGGCAACTTGCCCCAGTCCCCTACCAAGGAGGGGCCCTCCTGTCCTGGCCCTTGCCCCAGGGGCGTTGCTGGCACCTGGCACACGGGGCCCGTGCCCCGAATGCTGACGCCAGTGCCCCGAGTCCTGGTGGGGTCCCACTTCTCACAGTCTCCAGCCAGATTGGGCCAGAGATCTGGGGCCCAGCTGCTAGTGGCTGCAGCTGCCACTCCTGGCCCTGTCCCTGGCCGGGGATCTGGGGCCCAGCCGCCTGCAGCAGTGGCGGCCGCTTCTGGCCCCTTCAAAGGCCAGGCGACCCTGCGGCCGCAGCTGCCGCTCCTCGCGCTGTCCCCGGCCAGGGGCCTGGCCTGCGGGCAGGGGGCGTGGCCTGGGCCCGTGCCCCGGGCCATTCCCTGGGGCAGTGATGCCCCTGCCTTACCCCAGTTTTTGACTATGTACTTCCTGGGGGACACTGGGGCTGGGTGAACCAAGAGGGGCTTGGTAGTTGGGAAGGTGGCTAGAGTGAGCAGAGACAGGAGGAGACCTAGCGGTGGGCAGAAGTGGTATGAGTTGTATGTACAGTGCAGTGAGGGGGGCCCTCACATCAAATCTGCCCCAGGCCCCTCAGTTCTTTGGGGGACCCTGCTCCTCACTCCCCCACAGCTCCCATGCTCAACCTGTAAATAAAACACATCCACACTATCATTCCACATGCAATTCATCATTTTATTGTGTTGTGGGGGGGGAGATGAGTGGGTGGGGGTGGTGACTGTGCTTAGGAGGCTCACATCTGGATACCCTCAAAGGGGTCTTGCTGATCCTGAACAGTTGGGCACCGGAGTGGTAGGAGTCTGGGGTTGCTCTCTTCCAGAGGGCAACAGCCACTCACTCATCCATGGGCAAGGCAGGTCACAGCCGGGTGTCGGTGCACTGCAGAATGGGGTGGTGCGTTCACTTCCTTTTTTCCTGTTGTAAAGGAGTGGCCGGGAGAGAGGGGCACTTCTTTCTGTGGGGCACTGTGGGCCAGCTACCTACAATGCACTGCTCCTAGGACAACCTAGCAGTTGCCAGTGTGGATGGGGGCAGTCTCCTGGCATTTTGAGTGTGGAGTCTCTATTGCGTCTTGTGAAGGGTTGGTCCAACCACTGTCCCACAGGCTGGAGGTGAGGCTGCCCTTTCCAAGCTTGTGTCAGGCTGCGGGACTGCAGTGGCAGATGTGGGAATTGCATGGTAAGTAAGTGCAGGGAGGGTTGCTGTGGAGCCCATTATTTCAATAGATTGTAGTAAATTTAGGCCTTACTGTAGGGTTGTTATGATTTCAAATTTAATTGCAGATAGGTATTTTTTTAAAATATATATTTAATTTAAAAAATCCAATATAAATTTACTTTTAAAAATATTTTATGTTTATCTACTGTGGCACAACAAAAATACAATCCCTACCTGAAAAACTATTTATCTTCTCCATTGTGGTAGCTGTTCTTGTAATATCCCCCCACAGCTACTTTTAACCACTCCACTTAGTTCTGTGTTCATCTTTTGCTTAAAAATATCTTAATTTTTTACCCTTTTAAAAATGCAAATATTTGGATTTTTAAAAAATCAATGAAAAGTGGTTTACATGGGAGAAAAATAATTTGTTTCAACTTTTTTTTTGTACTTTTAAAAAGGGCAGGTGTTTTAGGCTGCCATGGAGTGGGGGATCCACAGAGTTGGGAATGATTTTCTGACAGACGAACCAAATTTTCTGGAAAAGTGACACATTGCAGTGAATTTTTGTTAGAAAAATGATTCTGATGACAAATTCCTAATAAGCTTTATATATAACCCTGGGGGAGAAACGTTGGAGGCCCCGGTGCTGCCTGCCAAGTGCAAAACACCAAATGGCTGGGAAAGCAGAACGCTACATAGGAACATGCACTGGCACAAGCAGGGTTGTAACTACGGTGGGGCCAATGGAGCAATAGAGCCACTCATTTAACAGGTGTGTTTTGCGGTGCTGGCCCCAAGCGCCTCTAATGGCAAGGGGCGTGTTCCGATTGGAAAGCGCCCCAGGCAGCGGATCACCACGTTATAGTTCTGGGCACAAGGGGAGAGGAAACAGCTCAGAACAGATGAGAGGGAGACCTTTCAATGAAGAGAAAAGTTTCACAGAGGAGAAAACACATGATGCTTCAAAGAAGTTTCCATCTTGTGATGGGCAGAATTTTCAAGAGCCCGGCATGACAGGGATTGAGTTCTTTGGACAGTCTGGACACATGTGTCACAGTAGGAGCAGAGAACTTTTGAAGCTCTGGCTCTGAATGTGAGTGTTGAGGACAACCACAGCCCAGGCTCACATTCATTCCTGTTGCTCCTTGTCCATGTAAGCAACACTGTGTTTGCTCCAGGGATGTTAATGAGGATGGGAAGTGGTCCCCGCACTGTGAATGGGTGTCTTCAACACCCTCACTTTCTGTCAAGGGTTCACAGGATGGAAGGGTTTCAGATCCCCTGGCCTAGGACTGGAGTTCTGAGACATGGGTCTCTTTTCTCCAGATATAGCACTGTCAGGAATCAGAGCTGGTCTACAGTAAAAATAAGGACCATCCGTGGCCTGTAGTCAGTTGTCTGATTGGTTGGTGGAGTCAGCAGGGCTGCTCAAAGCATTTGCTCAAGGCTACCATAGCTTTTCCAGCCCCGCTACCTCTTTCCCTAACTCACTCCAGGTAATCTGGTTGTGACCCTTGGCTTTAACTCCTGGCTCTGGCTGTCTCCCTTGACTATCATCTGACTCTGACTTTGACCAGGGTGCTCCAGTTTCCAGCTACTGACTCTTACTCCTCTAAACATGAGGCATGACTAGCCATGGCCTGGTCACTGATCCATTGTGATTTTATATGTCATTTTGCTTCTTTGTGCCTCAGTTTCTCTGCTTAAAGATGCTTAATCATCTCTGTCTTCTAGTGCTCCCAGTCCCTCCTGTAAAAGGTTCTTTAAATACAGATTGTTATTACTAGATAGTTAGAGTAAGAACAAAACAAAAGCTTCTTGCTTCTGTCAATTTGGCACAGTCAAACAGAAGATAACTCAATTATTCTGTCCCTTGGTACAGTGCATTGAATTAAATTTGTCTCCCACTTCTCAGGAGACTTATGTAAGTCTGCGGTTTGACCATGTTTGGAAGACTTCAACACAGATTTAATTTACCACAGTGGTCTTTTTTTTATGATTGCATGCAGGTGAGAATGCATTCAGAGATCTCAGGTCGACTGTCTTTCGTGAGCCATCTGACTTGGAGAACAGTTGTAACATCTTAAGGATGAACAGAAAAGCTTCTTTACACAAAGCATTACATGGCATTGATATGAAGTGGTGGAAGGTTCTCAAGGATGGATATCAGGTTGGTAGTGCTAGGAATCTGCTGAAACAGACAAAAGTGTTGGAGAAATCTGGGACGTACAGACCAGCACTAGGCAAGAAAGGGTCAGAGCAACTTGCCACACCTGTGGGGCATGCCAGTCTAGAAGGAGGAGCCTTTGGGCTAGTCTTCACTGACCAATGGTAAAACTGCCACCATCAGATTGATCTTCCCAGTTGACTGATGAGGTCTGTGAAGACCCACTCAGTTGATTGAGAAGCCAATCTATTAACACCAGCAACTTGAGTAGTGAGTCAAAGGGAGGCCCCTCCCTTCACATGAGGGACATAGGGCAGTCCTGCTGAGGTGCACAAGTTATTTTAAGCAACTTGTGAATCTCTGTTCAACTCATGCCAAAAACCACAGCAGTATAGACCTGCCCTCAAAAGTGGAGAGGAAGGGTCCAGACTGGTCTGGGGACAGAGAAGTTGGTGTTGCTCTCTATTTCCATTAAATTAGTTTCCTTCCTTCGTTGCTTTGAGATGTGGGATCAGGGAAAGCCCCCAAAGGAGGTGGTGGGCTGCTGCAGAACATAAAACCCACCATACTGAGTCAGACCAATGGTCCATCTATCCCAGTATCCTGTCTTCTGACAGTGGCCAATTGCAGGTGATTCAGAGGACATGAACAGGACAGGGCAATCATTGAGTGATCCAGTCCATTATAAAGTCCTAAGCTATATCTACACTTACAAGGTTAGGATGAATTAACTTAATTCAAAGTAATTAATCTGAACTAATAATGATTAGTTTGAACTAAGTTAATTCAAATTATCATGGCCACACTAGGAAAACCAATTCAAACTAGCATATCAATGGACAGGCCTTGCTAGTTCAAATTAGGAGAAGGGCACCATGGAAAGTGTGACAGGATTACCCCCAAGAAGGGCCATGTCCACTTCCAATATATAGAAAGAGGAGGGCACTCTGGGAGGAAGAAGGTCGAAAGTGTGAATTCAAATTAATGGTTAGTTTGAATTTCACACAGCTACACTGGGTTAATTCAAATGAATAAGTTCAAATTAACCCTTACTTCGAAGTTAAGCAAGGTTTATAACTTTGAAGTAAGCTTTCTTTAATTCGAACTAAGGTATTCCTTACTTCAAATTAATGAAAGCCAGTGTAGCCATGCATTAATTTAATTTGAATTAATTCTCATTAAATTAAATTGTTAGTGTAGATACATTCCAAGAGGCTATGGGCACCCTGGACAAGGAGTTGCATCCCTGCCCATCTTGGCTAATAGCTTCTTATGGACCAATTCTCCATGAACTTACCTAGTTCTTTTTTAAAGCCAGTTATAGTTTTGGCCTTCACAATATCCCCTAGCAATGAGCTCCATAGGCTGACTGAAGAAGTACTTCCTCTTGTTGGTTTTAAACCTGCTGCCTTTTAATTTCATTGAGTGACTTCTTGTTGTGTTATGTGAAGGAGTAAACACATCCTTATTTACTTTCTCCACACAATTCCTGCTTTTATAGCCTATACGAGTAATTTCTTTTTCCAAGTGGTACTAATGCCTCCCTATCTCTACTGGAAATACCCCTTCTGATGCACCCTAGGACTGCATTAGCTTTTTTCACTGTCACATCGCATTGGCTACTCATTGTCATTCTGTGATCAACCAGTACACCAGGCAGTCCCTCATGGCTTTCCTCCTTTCTCTTGAGGCTCCTATTGCATCTCTGAAATCTACACATCTAATTTGAGATCACCTATATCGAACATGCAGAGGGTGATCCCACATGCCATACTTCTGTCTCAAATCAGGAAGTATGTCAAGTCTCTAAAATTGCATGTAGTAGCCTCTAGTATGTGTGTGTGAGCTCCTTTCAAATGGGGGTGGGGGGTGACTGGGTGGAGAAATGAGATGGAAGTGCTGAGACAGAAGAAGGAGAAGACAGCTAGTGCCAGGCTGGAAAGAAAGGTCCTTGAAGATCCTGTCTGCTGCTGAGCCTGTCCAAGTCCCGCCAGGTCCTGCTTCCTTCTCCACTGCAAATCCCCAGGAACTGAAGTAGCCCCTCCGGCTTCCATTTTCACCTTTGTGCTTCATCTGTGCCCAGAGTCTGCAGGAGTTCCCATGAACACACAATTGTCCACAATATTGTGCTTGAAGGGGTGCTAGCCCTCTCTGCTTGGTCTGGTGACCCCTGGCAGTGTGCATAAGGCAGCAACACAATGGATTTATCCACTCCCAGCTTCAGATTAGTACCTTGTTATAACTTCTTCTTCCAGCAGATCCATCCCTGAGTTGGATTTTATTCTGTTACTTAGGCTTTCTAATTGTAGAAAAAATACCATTGTAACCATTCTGCCAGGGCAGGATGGCAGAACAAGGGCTGGGTTCTATACCTAAAGGTTTCCCAATAATGTAGCGCCACCAACCAGCTCGAACCCCCACCCAGATTTCTGGAAATCCTGCACTGTTTCCTGGGCACCCCAAAGGGTTAAAGCTTCCCCACTCACATGCACAAGACTGAGTGTAGTAAACAGAACTTTTAATAGTAGCAAAACAGAGTGTAAAAGGCCAAATAACAGAAATCAGCGCTGATCTAGCTAATCAGTACAGAGCAAAGTTCCCAACAACCCACACCACATAACAGAACATACAAGACTTAATGGCAAAACCGGCACTGATCTGTGGAATCAGTACTAAATAGGCTCCCAAGCAACCTAGGGAACATAGGGAGTGTCTTTCATGCCAACTGTCCGCCAACGCCATCTACTGGTCACTCACTCCATCCTCTAGAACTGCTCCTTGGCTCCACACACTGTCCACCAGCTCCACCCTCCAGTCACTTGCACCACCCAGCTCGCTGCCAGCCACTCCCATCATCTGTTGTCTGCTAGCTCCACCCTCTGGTCACTCATGGCACCCAGCTCACTGCTGACCGCTCTTACCATCTACTGGCTCTGCCCACTGTCTGCCAACTCCACCCTCCAGTCACTTGTATCACCCAGCTTGCTGCTGGCTCCTCTCACCATCTGCTGGCTCTACCCTCCAGTCACACACACAACCCACTATCTGCCAGCTCCTCTCTTCATCTGCTGCTCCTCTTCAGTAATTTCATTTTCCAGAGAGAGAGAGAGAGATCCCTTTCAGCTCAAAGAGTCTTTCTTTAGCCATAGCAGCTCTTAAACATCAAGTAACATGCAAACACCTACTGTCCTTATATAACAAAGGAGCATCAAAGAAGCCCACCCAGAGCTATCACTTGACAGGGGACTGGAATAAGACAGAAATACCTCCAGCATTTTACCCCTGCCTCCCCCCCCCCAGCTGAAATATGCAGTTGCCTTTTTTACAAGCCTTTTTTTAATTAAGGGTGGTTTTTACCCTTTAACTAATCCAGACAGATTTGAAACAAACAGAGAGTAACAATTTACTAAAAGACATTATTTCCCTTCCACAGAATTACAGATATTAACAGATTTGTGAGCATATTAACCCCAAATACCATTACCCACTATACTCTGCACCCAGTACGCAAATACCATGCTCATAGAGGACCCATGCAGATTAGTTGCTCCCCTTAAGAAGCTGTTAGGCACAGCTCCTAAACCTGCCTTACACCATACTTTGTAACCTCCAGCACCCCGTTCTTCCCCCCTCACACTCCTACCAGCAGCTCTGCTGCTCCCAGAGCTCCCTCCCCCAGTGCAGCTCCCTGTCCCCAAAGCAGCCTGTTATACCAAATGAGTACCTGAGATCTTTTCAGGAGGAAAAAGGCAATATGCCATGTTTATTACAAATAAAAACAAAATTGATAACTAACTTATACTGATGCACACACATACACACTCATCCACATGCCCAAGCATACCAGACAATGTTCTGCAGTCTGTGTTATTAACAGTCCTGATGGTGAAGTTGCTGGAGTCTGTGCTAGTGTCTGTTGCTGGGGTTCGTGGCAGCTGCCTGGCAGGGGAAGCTGGACATGAGGAGGAGCAGGGTCTTTGTCGGGCGCACATTGACACTCCTTTCTTCCAGGTGGTGTGCAGAACAGTTTCCCCTTTAGCTTTTGGATCTCACCCAGTCCTTATAGCTTTGTCATGCCACTCCAGATGCTTTGTGTGACCGTTAGTCACCAGGCAGTTATGGACATGACCTCTAGCTTGTTTTCTTGGGTGTCTTGATTAACTCTATTCTTCTGCTTCTGGGGTGGATCCTTCATTCCTTTGCTTTTAAGGGTGCCGTCACATTCTCCAGTGATTGAGATGGGCTTCTCACTTCATCTGGATGAGCTGGCAGCATGGGACTGTTTCACACAGTTGATCAGAACATGGGGCTGGTTCACACACACATTCACCCTCCATTCACACCTTATACCTATTCATTCCTACACAAGATTGGGTATATTCATTAAAGATAGGAGTTTCTACATTTACAATATGGAGTATGGCATGTTACAGACACTGGGGAAAAAAGTGGCATTATACCCAGAGCTTGAAGATAGATAGGGACAAATTTATACAGTACTACAAGCCAGGGCTGAGTAGCTCAGGGGAAAAAGCTGTCCCTCCTGTCAAGGGAGCCCCAAACGGCAGCAGTTTGAGTCAAGTGCTCCTCAGCAGCCACAGCTGGTATGGAGAAAAATGCTTATTACAACTCTAAGCAATTCCCTAAAACTAAATAGAGATTGACAGGAATAATGTAACAAAGTTGTAAATGCTAAGATAACATCACTAATGTGAAGTAATTAAAATGAGATAAAGATTGGCAGAGACAATATAACAATGTTACAAACATTGGGGTAACATTACAAATGGGAAGTAATTAATTAAAATTGAATAGAAATTGACAGAAATAACATTGCCAATAAGAAACAATGTTACCAGTAGGAGACAATCAGTCAAGACCATATTAACATTGACAGGAATAAGAGATAATCAATTAAGGCTCATGGGTTACACATCAGTGAAAGTCATACAAGAGTGGATTAGCACCATAAACCAGCAAATTCAATAAGGTTATGAGTGAGCCCAATGAAATTATGACTGGATCCATAAGGCTATAGATAAAATCACCAACATATCCCCATAAGCCCCCAACTCTCCGGCAGCTCCCTACTGCCCCTGCCAACCCCCCTGCAACCCATTCTCACCAGAGGTGATGATGTCCCCCCAGGTCCCTGCCTAGCATCCACTCCCACAGGCAGTGGCATCCCTGGATCCAGCTGGACCTGAATCTTGGCAGCAGAGGCAACAGGTCGCCAGCTGGGGCCAGAGATCCCAGCAGTGGCCCCAGGATGCCGGCTGGGTTGGACCTCACTGGCAGCTCCCAAGTGAGGCAGGAGTGGGTCTCAGCTGAGACTCAGGGCTACTGGTAGGATGGCCCCGGTTCCCAGCTGGGGCCCGTGCCAGCTTCAGCAGGCCCTCCCACAGGTCTCTCAGGGGCCATCCACCAGCCCCATGTGCCACCAGCCCCTCAACCCCTTACCTTCAAAGCATCTGACAAAGTGGGATTCTCTCCAATGAAAGCTCATGTGATAGATAAATCTATTAGTCTTTAAAAGTCCCAGAGTCCTTCTTTGTTTTGCATGTATGCATGTGTGTGTATGTGAGAGAGACACATAGACTGTGAACATGCCTACACCACAATATTAAATCTGATTTACACCAACATACAGCTGCAGCCATAATTACATTGCTTGTGTGTGATGACACTTTGTTTCTTGTGTCTGCAGTGCATGTCTTCACCAGGAGCTCTTGAGTAATTGACCCATCAAAATGTGGCACTGTGGGATGGCTTCTGAAAGGCACCAAGTCACAGTGAGCACCACCATGTCACCATGGACACTGCATAGACCAGCTACCCTTTTCTTCAGGAAAGTGCATGGTTACATCCATTTGAGATGGATATGGGGATGCTGCAAAAAAAGCAAGGAGTCTTGTGGCACTTAAATACCAACAGATTTATTTATCACATGAGCTTTTGTGGGAGAAAATACCACTTCATCAGATGCTTTGTAGAGGGGGATTACAGAATGGGCTGAAAATAAATGCAGGGGAATGTAAGACATGGGTATGGGTCATACTGCAACAGCAAATCAGAGCATTTGTAAGCATTCAAACTCGAGGAAACAGCACATAGAGGGAGACTAAAGTCAAATTACCTGTTTTAATATGAAAAGAATCCATAGTCACGATTGAGTCCTGCTTTCACACAGTCTAATTTGCATATTAGTTCAATTTTGGCTGTTCCTCTGAAGTCTTGATGTCCCATTGATTTTCTTGAGGACCATCATTGACAAATCATCAATGGAGTGATTAGGAAGATGGAAGTGCTCGGCAACTTTTTTTTTCGTTGTGACCTCTGATCTCAGTTTTGTGCCCATTTATTCTTATGCATAGGGACTGACCTGTTTGTCCAATGTATAAGGTGTGGGGGCATTTCCAGAACATAATGGCATAAATCACATTAGTAGGCAAGCAGGTGAATGACCCTTTGATGGACTAGCTGGCTTGATTAGGTCCTATGATGGTGTCTTTTGTGCCTCTTTTACTTCCTATCACCAATCTTGCTCATATCTGTTGAGCAGGGAAAGAGAAGCCTTGAGAATGAGGGCAGTTGGCTCCTGAATCACTAGTGACTGACTAGGCCCAAGACAAACACCCTTACCCAGTCTCCTTATTACACTCATATTGTAGTTCCAATCCCTAAAGGCTCACTTTCTGTCCTGATGGTTGGGCTTTCTTAGGTTGGGACCCCACCGAAAGGATGTCCTGAAACAAAGAACTTCCTGTGGTACCAAAACATGGATAGAGGCCCTTAGCTCAAAGACTTTTTCCCTCCTTGCTAAATGGTTGTGGGGCCCCCACAGACCCACTTCCCTGAGCGAACAGGCAGGATGTATGCCTCTATGTCCCCCTGGTGAGAAAGCGCTGCAGTGTTTTGCCACTTTTCTGGGTGTGGGGGGAGGGGCAAGCACCATTGAGGGTCCTACCTTCATGAAGGGTAAGGGTTGGTGTACCACCCCAGGACTTGCCTAAAAGCAAATCATGCGGTACATCATTTGCTTCACTTGAGATCCTCAGTGGTACATACCACCATGTGATGGGTTTGTCCTGCCAGGTATGGGCTGTTGGAGTACGCAGAATACAGATGAGTCCCCCATGTAGGCTGCCCGTGAAGGTGCAGATATCCGCAGCTCTGAGTGAAGGCTTCCTGCAAGGTACTGGAAACCATTAGTTCTCTTACGGTGAATCAGGAAACCCCTTGTGGGGAAAGAGAGGGTAGGCATAATTTTCATTATCACCTGGGTGATGGTTGTTAATTCCTCTCTTGGAGGGCCAAGGCACTAAGGCAGACTGGCTTGGAGGGGTAAACACTCAATGTGATGTAGCGTGGCTAATAGGAGGAAAGGGTCAAGGCACCCTGAGAGGTCTGTAAAGGGAACCTGAGATGAGGGGAGGGAGAAGGGAAGGGAAGAGAAAGAGAGAGAGAGACCCTTTGGTAGGGCATCCCTATGGGGGCCCGATGGGATTAACATTAGTGTCCATTTTCCCAGCTTCCTGCAGTTAGATTTTGCATAGGGAAGCACTAAAAAATTCCCCATCTCCTTCATGGGTGGAAGGAGGATTCTTTCCATGCCCACATGACATATGGGTGCATCCTGGGGCAGGTCACTTTAGGAATATGGTGACGGGGCAACTCAAACAAGCTGCAAAAGCAGCTAGGAAGGGTTAAGGGGTTTTCTTGCCCCTTCTTTTGTATGTCCCAGGAGGTCCAGGTAATGAGACCCCTGGGACTGCAGCCGTAGGGTTGAGGATGGGGGGGTTAGAAATCTACTCCCTTGCCCAGCAATATGGGTTATCGAAACTCAGCCCTGGTGTGAATGAAAACAGGACTGCGGTGAGTAAAGCAGATGTTAAGTCCTCCATGGAGAAATATATTTAGGCAGCTAAAATTTAAATGAGTGCAGTACTCCAGTATGTGTGCAAACTAACTTCGGCTCTAGCGTGAATGGAGAGGAGCCTGGGTGGTAGGACTGTGGGGAAGTGGTCTGAATGCCAAGTTTCTAGGAGTGTAATTCAGCTCTAGAGTGGTTGAGTTGAACACCAAAGGAAGAACTCTGAGTGCACTCAGATATTCCGGGCTTTAGCATGAACCATACTGGAGGAGAAGTCCTGGATGTATTGAGCTAAGGGTTTTATAAGAGTCAGGGAGAGAATGGGGGCGATTTTGAATCAGACATTGAGGACTGGGCTTACAGGCTGGGGACTGGCAGCAGTTGAGAGAAAGAAAATGATATGGAACCCCAGAGTATGGAGAAACAGTGTGGTGTACCTCCACTGTCTTCTGACCCGGGTCACACCTCACTCCAACTTGGGGAAAAAGGTTCTGGGACCCCAGGTATAGTGTCCCTCCCCTTCTAACTGCAGATGGGGTCCCACTAGGGCCTCTGCTGCTAATTTCTGAGGGGTTGCTGAGATATGGGAGAGTGGGTGGAGCCTGAGGGGGTTAGCATGTCAATAGGGGCCTTTTTGGTGTGGGGGCCCCAGCACTCTAATGGGAAGCCTCAAATGGCAAAGGAGATCTTGAGGCCCTGGAGGGCTGATCTTGCCTCTCATTCAACAGGGGAGGCCCCATTTGATGCTTCTGCCACCAGCGCTCACCCTGCTGGTGAGGGCTAGAAGAGTGACTGGGCACCTGTGGGAGCCTGCCAAGTGATCTGAGGGCTGATCTGGGGTCCCTCATGCTGCGCAGCAGATGGTCCATTGCCTCCGCAAATAAAGACCATCCCTCAAAAGGGAGGTCTTGGATAGCTTGCTGCATGTCTTGAGGCAGATTTGCCTCCTGCAGCCACAGTGCATGTCTCATAACGACGGCCAAAACTATACCACAGCTCACTGTGTCTGAGGCATCCCACACTGCCAAGTGAGCATCCCAGGATGCTAGCATGCCCTCCTCTATAAGGGAGTTGTAGTCCTTCCTTTGTTCCCGGGGAAGGAGACCCTGGAATCTCCTCATGGACTCCCAGATGTCTAGTGTGTAACATCCCACCAGCACTTGGTGGTTTGCAATGTGGAGCTGGAAGGCAGAGGTTGAGTACAAGCCAAGCTTCCATCCCATGAGGTCCAGCTCCCTTGCCTCCCTGGATCTTGGCAAGGGATCTGGGGAAGCTTGGCTCCCATGTCCTAAGGTGGCTTCCATCACCTGGGAGCTTGGTACTGGGTGATTAACCAAGAAGGGGAAACCCTCCGGTGGGACCTGATATGTATGACACACTATATCCCAGACCGGAGAAATCGAAACGGGATTCTGCCAACATACCCTGTTGAGGTCATGCACACTAAGGTGCCATGGGACTGTGATCACATCTCGGGGAGATGTTAGCTCTGGATCGAATAGGGGGTCTTTGTCCCCACTGACGGGTTTGAACTTCAAACCCGCATGTGCCGTTACCCAGTGAAGGAGGTCATAGTGGGCAGTAGTGTCCTCTCTGTAGGACCACGGTCTGCGATTTAAAGCTCTGTCAGGGGCTGGGGACAATGGTGGAGTGGTCTTGGGCCCTTCGGTACCACAGGAAGTTTCCTACAAGGAAGATTCCTGTGGCAGGGACCAGTCACAAGGTCGGTACCGGGAGGGGCCTGGTGCTGGCAATACCTCATGGGCTTGTCTGCCCTTGTGTGTGGGAGTTACCTCCTTGGGGCTTAAGGAGCATGATGTTTCCTGGCACTGAGGGGTTGGGCTTGCCCTGGCACCAGCACAAGACAGTGCCAGGGCAGTTGGTGCCAGTGATGAGGCGGTGCTATGGGTGCTGGGGAGAAGGAGAGTGCACTCTGCAGCTCTTGGCTGTAGGGTCTGGACTGGTACTGTGAGCCCTTCAGAGGGAGAGACTCTCTCTGACTGTGGTAGTGGGGAAATTGGTACCATTATGGGGGGCGGAGATTGGTGCCGCACCGGAGTGGTCCGTGTTCCTGAGAGGAAAGCTGGTTTTCTCTATTTCTGAGGCTCAGGAAGTGGAGGTGTAGGCAAAAGCAGGAGAGCTTTTGCTGTTTCAAAAGCCTCCGGTATTGAGGGGACCTTCATGATTTCCAGGCCATCGTCCTGAGGGTGGCTCAGTTGGGGAGAGCTGGAGTGGTGCCTGTGCTTCAGCATTGAGGTGGACGCCAAGCGCATCATCTTGTGCTCCCGAGGGGAGCAGTGCTGAAAGGGCTCCAGTGCTGATCTGGAACATGATGCTGGTGACACCAATGGCAACCCCGATTCTCTGGGGGTAGGCTGCCGTGCTTGCTCCAGGACCAATGCATGGTGCCTCTGCACCCTGTCTTTCAGGGTCCTCAGTTTAAAGAACCAACAGCTGGAGCAAACAGTAGCCTGGTGGGATTCACCCAGGCACCTTAGGCACTTCTCATGGGGATCATCCCTCGGGAAGGTTTTGCCACAAGAAGCACAGGGTGTGAAGCCTGGCATTGTTGGTGCCAGTTGGGAGCTGTCTTCTGGTTCCGGGTTTGTACGCTCAGTAGGAGCAGCGGTTCTTGGTGGAACGGTGTCCATAAACAGATCTTCGAAGCTGAACTGGTGGCTCATATTTGGCAGAATAGACAGGCGCTTGCATAATCACAAGGAGTGGGCTGTTCTGAAACTGTAGCTGAGGACGGAAAAAGAAACTGAGGATGATCAGGATCAGGGCCATATATATAGCCACGGGAGTGGCCAGAGTGGGTGTTGGCTGCTGACCCTGCTCTGATGGGCTAGGATTAAAAAATTTCCGACCAATCATGCACTGCGGCATGTAGACACCTAATACTGAATGATGCAAGCAGTGCTCGAAGAAGAATATTGTTTTCCTCCATGACTGTTGGTGACACTGTCTGGGTCTAAGGGACTGTTTATAGTTATCCTTCATATTAATATTTCATATTTACAATAATCCATATGTGATATACCATGTTTGGTGTCAATAGAAAGACTGTAATCTGCTAAGAATGATATATGGTTTATATGCAGGTATCATGCCTGTATTGGGGATTAGAAATCTATTTGTTTTTATGTGTGTTCCAAGTGATTTGATTTTAAGGCATTCCCAGCCTAGGTGTCTTCAAAAAGAATATCCTCCTGATGGCCCATCAAGGGAACTCCCAGTTGAAGTTGGCCTAGGAGGAAACCTGTTCGGCCAGTTACCTGGAGCCCTATCTCCATCTTGTCTTTAGTCTTCAGTCTGCAAACTGCAATCAACAGTCTCCTCTGGAACTATTCTTCTGGGACTGAACAAAGGACTGAGACCTACCCAGAGGCTGGGTGCATATCAGAAGAGTTGGATTAACCTTCAAACTACAGATACTTCAAGGACTTGCTTTCTATGGACTCTAAATCATTTCTATGTATGTGATTCACTTTGACCCTTTTAACATCTCTCATATTTTGTTTGTTTTCTTTTTATATTAAACCTTTAGTTGTAGTTACTAAAGAATTGGCTGGCAGCATGGTAATTTAGGTAAGAGCGAAGCCTATACTGTTCTGGGTGATGTGGCTGGCCCTTTGGGGTCAGGAGAACCCATTTCTTTAAGAGACACAGTGGCTGAGGGGAACCAAAGAATCATAGGTCATGAGGTCTGCTAGTCCAACCCCCTGCTAAAAGCAGGACCACTCTCACTAAATCATCCCAGCCAGGGTATTGTCTAACCAAACCTTAACTATCTCCAAAGATGGAGATTCCACCACCTCCCTAGGCAACCCATTCCAATGCTTCACCACTCTTCTAGTGAGAAGGCTTTTCCTAATATCCAGCTTCAACCTCCCCAGCTGTAACTTGAAACCATTGCTTCTTGTTCTGTCCTCTGTTACTACTGAGAACAGCCTAGCTCACTCCTCTTTGGAGCACCCCTTCAAGTAGTTGAAGGTTGCTATCAAATCCCCCCTCAGTTTTTTCTTCTGCAGCCTAGTTCCTTCAGTGTTTCCTCATAAGTCATGTGCCCCAGTCCCCTAATAATTTTCGTTGCCCTCCACTGGATTCTTTCTAAATTGTCCAAATCCTTTTTGTAGTGGGGAGCCCAAAACTGGACACAATACTCCAGACGCGGCCTCACCAGTGCTGAATAGAAGGGAATGATCACATCCCTCAATTTGCTGGCAACGCTCCTACTGATACAGCCCAATATGCCATTAGCCTTTTTGGCTACAAGAGCACACTGTTGACTCATATTCAGCTCCCTCCTCCCCATAACCCGACAAGAACACCATGGAAAATTGTATCAAAAGCCTTGCTAAAGTTGAGGTATATCACATCAACAACTATTCCTCCATCCACAAATCTTACCATAGAAGGCAATCAGGTTGGTCAGGCAAGATTTGCCCTTGGTGAATCCATGCTGACTGCTCCTGATCTCTCTATTTTCCTCCAAGTGTTTTAGAATGGATTCTTTGAGGACCTGCTCCATGATTTTTCCAGGGATTGAGGTGAGGCTGACTGGTCTGTAGTTCCCTGGATCCTCCTTTTTCACTTTCTTGAAGATAGGTACTATATTTGCCTTCTTCCAGTCCTCCAGGACCTTCCCTGTTCTCCATGAGTTTTCAAAGATAATGGCCAGTGGCTCTGCAGTCACATCGGCCAACACCCTCAGTATCCTCGGATGCAGTTCATCCAGCCCCATAGACTTGTACAGCTAACTTCTTTAAGTAGTCCTTAACCTGAGCTTCCATCACCGTGGGCCGCTCTCCTTCTCTCCATTCTGCGTTAGCCAGTGCAGTAGCTTGGGAGCTGACCCGGCCAGTGAAGACTAAAGTAAGAAAAGCATTGAGTACTTCAGCCTTTTCCACATCATCCACCATGAGGATACCTGCCCCATTCAGTAAGGGACTTATACCATCCCTGATCCTCTTCTTGTTACTGACATATTTGTAGAACCCCTTCCTGTTATCCTTCACATCCCTTGCTAGTTTCAACTCCAATTGCTCTTTGGCCTTTCTGATCTTATCCCGGCAGTCCCAAGAAATATCTTTATATGCCTCCCCAGTCATCTGACCAAGCTTCTACTTCTTATAAGCTTCCCTGTCTATAGCAGACACCCACCACAACATCCTCCTTGTTGCACTCCCCTCTAAACTTAACCCACAGATTTTCAGCTGGCTCATTTTCACTTTCATAGTGGAGCTCCAAGCAGTCATACAGCTCTTTTACATATAGTGCTACTCTTTCACCTCTTCTTCCCTGCTTGAAGAATTTATACCCATCCATGGCAACACTCCAGTTATGCAAGCTATCCCACCACGTCTCTGTTATTCCAATTACATCATAGTTCCCTGTCTGTGCCAGTACTACCAATTCTTCCTGCTTGTTTCCCAGGCTCCTCGCGTTTGTGTACAGGCACCCAAAATACCAGGCCAATTGCTCTACTTTCCTCTGTCAATTATTTCCCCTTTTGCATCTATCTCCTTGCATTTTCCCACCATGTCCTCCTTCCCCATTCACCTCAGGTATTAGTAGATGGGCACTGACTGTGATCATGTGGTGATACACCCTTTCATTGCATGAGCACAAAGAGGCAGAGTCTCACCAACTCTGACATTGGCTTTTCCAGTGTTTGAATCTTTACAGCTGCTTTGATTTGCTGTTACAGTGTGACCTGATCCCATGACTTACACTTCCTTGCATTTATTTCCTCCCATTCTGTAAGTTCCCTCACTTTCAAAGCCTCTGATGAAGATGGATTTTCCCCCATGAAAGCTCATGCAATAAATAAATTTGTTAGTCTTTAAGTGCCACAGTACTCCTTGTTTGTTTTACTGAACTAGACTAACATGGCTGCCCCTTTGGAAATTGGCTTTTCCAGCTCTTTGAGTACAAACATAATGTTCTTTTTCTTACGGAGTTGTTGAAGCAATTATTATGCTAGTTTTTCACTGAGATATTGCCATTGGGCTGCAATTTCATTTCAAGCCTTTTATACCACTCCAGCAATACTGGGGTAGAACGTTCCCAGGACAATTTGCCTAGTGGAGGAACAGCATACGTTTGGCATATACAGCCCCAGGGATAGGAGCAGTGAGTAAGGGGGTCCTGTCAGGGGCAAGAAGGGGTGTAGCCTGGGTAAGACTGCTGTAAGTTGATCTGTGGCTGCACTAACCAGAATTCAGGAGGCTCAAAGGAGAGGCAATGCTGAACTTTGCCCCCTTTTAGCACACTACCATATGTAGTGCCTCTCCTGGCAAAACAGAATCTGAGCTGCTGCCTCACCTGCAAACTCCACTGGAGACTAACATGCAAATGACTCAATAATTCTGCAGCAGGGATTGACTTTCCAGAAACAAATGAGCTCAGCTGGTATCTCAATGCATTAGCCCAACCTTTGATTTGAATAATAGCCTTTTATGCTTTTCTCTCTGAGAGGCAAGTATGTCATTTAGCTATTTCATATTTTGGTGGGTTGGGCTTGAGCAGGGGCATGAGGGAAGAACCCACAACTGAAATAGCAGGGGATTGTGGGTCAGGAGTGACTTGTGCCACTATGGAACTTTTCAGGGTTAACCAAGGTGAACCATTTATCACCTGTTTATAGTGTGAGTATTGTCCCAACTCTGCCAGTCATTTCATTCCCATGCTCTGCAAGCCCAGTTCTTTCCCAATGCTGGCTAGCAAAGGCATGCTCTCCTTGTCCTATCTGAGTGCCCAGTCCCTTGTTACCACAATGTACACCTATCAGCTACTTCCATGGAAGCAGGAAAATCTGGTTCACTGGCTTCACCTCAGTCCACCACTCTCTTTAGCACAAGGCATGAAGTTCATTTAACAAAGCTTGAGTTAAAGAGCCAAATTATTGCAAGTAAAAGGAGCTGGAAACATAAGTTCCAAAGGGGTAGCTGTGTTAGTCTACTCCGGCAAAACACTATCTTCAAGTGTCTGACAGAGTGGGATTCTCTCCCATGAAACCTCATGCGATAAATACATTTGTTAGTCTTTTAAAGTGCCACCAGACTCCTTGTTTGTTCTGCTGGAAACATAAAGTTACAGGTAAAAGAATGAAAATATGCAATGTGGGCTAGAGTCTGTCCTTCTTAACAAGCTCCTGTTTAGTCTAATAAGGTATTTATCACACAGTGGTTACTCTGTACAGTGCTTGCTTTTTCACACCCGAGCAACAAAAGATCTTCTTCGAGCACTACTTGCATCATTCAGTATTAGGAGTCTACATGCCACAGTGCACGATTGGTTGGAAAGTTTTTAGCCTTAGCCTGTCAGTGCAGGATCAGTGGCCAACACCCCTGCTGGCCACTTCCGTGGCTATATATATGACCCCAACCCTGATCCTCCTCAGTTCCTTTTTCCGCCCTCAGCGATGGATACGGGACAGCCAGCTCCTTGTGATTATGCAAGCACCTGTCTATTCTGCCGTGTATGAGCTTCCCAGTCAGCCTGGAAGATTTGTTCGTGGACATCGTTCCACAGTGAACACCTGCTCTTACTGAGCTTGCAAACTTGGAGCCAGAAGATCGCTCCCAACTGCCACCAACAATGCCAGGTTTTAAACCCTGTGCTACTTGCAGCAAGATCTTCCAAAGGGACAACCCCCACGAGAAGTGACCAAGGGGCCTGGGTGAATCTCACCAGGCTACCAATTGCTCCATCTGCCAGTCCTTTAAGCTGAGAACCCTGAAAGACAGGTAGCAGAGGCACCGTGCATTGGCCCTAGAGCAAGCACTGCAGCCTATCCCTGGAGGATTGGGGTCTTCCTCAGAGCTGTTGGCACCATGTGCCAGATTGGCACTGGAGTCCTCTTGGCGCCACTCCCCTTGGGAGCACAAGACGATGCGCTCAGCGTCCACCTCGGCACCAAACTGTAGGCACCACTCCGGCTCCCTCCAGCCCCACTCTCAGGGTCTGGGCCCTGAGGGCATGAAGGTCCCCTCCACACTGGAGGCTTTTGAGGTAGCAAAGGCTCTCTTGCTTTTGCTTGCACCTACACTGTCTAAGCCCCAAAAATGGAGAGGAAAACCAGCTTTCCTCCAGGGGACATGGACTGCTCCGGTGTGGCACCAGTCCCCACCTACCATGGCAGTACCGAGTCCTCCAGCACCAGAAACAGGGGGACTCTCTCCCTCCCTTGAAGGTTCCCCCGACACTGGTCTGGACCCTATGGCCAAGCACTGTAGAGAGCGTTATCCCTCTCCCCAGCACTGAAGCACTGCCTCATCGCCGGTGGTTGGTGATTTCTCTTAGGTATCCTCTTCTACTTCCCCTCCGCCTCCTTCCCTCCACTATCAGATAAGTAGCAGAACACGCTTTCCCTCCAGAGGGAAATAGAAGTATACACCCTGCCCTTACGCCCAGGGGGAGACCCCCCCCCCACACCAGAGAGCTCAAACACGCAGAGTCTACAAGGTGTGATCTGGCCTGCTCAAGCGACTGAACTGTAATCAGGTGCAGAACTGCTCCACAGCTTCCGGGGTCTTACTTCATTATGGGCCACAAGTGGGTCAAAGTATAAAATGGCCACTGGAGAGCTTGCGCGCCATGGGCACCTGCCACAGAGAAAAAGAGGGATACCTACTGACTTAGCATCCCTCCCTCTTTTGTTTTTCTTATGTAACCCTTCTGCCAAGGCAGGCTGGCAGAACAAGGGCCAGGTTCTATACCTAGAGGTTTCCCAATAATCTAACACTACCAACCAGCTCGAGCCCCCACCCAGATTTCTGGGGAATTCTGCACTGTTCCCTGGGCAACCCAAAGGGGTAAGGCTTCCCCACTCACAAGCACAAGTCTGAGTGTAGTAAACAGAACTTTTAATAGTAGTAAAACAGAGTGTAAAAGGCCAAATAACAGAAATCAGCACTGATCTAGAAAATCAGTACAGAGCAAAGCTCTCAACAACCCATACTGCATAACAGAACATACAATACTTAAGAGCAAAACCAGCACTGGTCTGGGGAATCAATGCTAATCAAGCTTGCAATGTGACCCCACATATCATAACAGCAAAGGTAAACTCACTAGCAAAATCAGCACTGATCTAGAGAATCAGTGCTAACTAGGCTCCCAACCAACCCTAGAGTATGTAGGGAATGTCCTTCATGCTAGCTGCCTACCACTGGTCACTCACTCTATTCACTAGCACTATCCAGCAGCAATACCCAGCAATCACTTACACTGCCCAATTTGCTGCTAGTCATTCCATCTAGCACTCCTCTTCACTGATTTCAGCTCAGGAAGAAACTGCCTTTCACTAGAGATTTCAGCTTTTAAACCTCAAGGAGCTGCAAACAGATACCTCTATTAAAATGACAAAGAAACCTAGCCAGATCTATTACCTAACAGCAAGGCCATAAAGTGAGACAAAAATATCTCAAGCAATTTGTGCCAGAAGAATCCATACAAAAGCCCACTCCTCTCTTCAACTTTTTCAGGCTGAAATAGCCAGTGGCCTCTCTTACTAATCTTTTTTAGCTAAGAGTAACTTTTACCCTTTAACTAACCCAAACAGATTTGGAACAAGCAGAGAATAGCATATCACAAAAGACAGTATTTTATATTTTCCCTTTAGTAGAATTACAGATATTGACAGATTCATGATCAGATTAACCCCAAATACTGTTACCCACTATGCGCTCCACCCAGTATGCTAATACCTAATTGTGCTCTTTGTGTTCATGCTAATACAAGACCCACGCAGATTAGTTGCCCCCCTTCAGAAGCTGTTAAGCACAGCTTCCAAGCCTGCCTTACACTTAATTCTCAATCCTGCTCATATCATAGAATCATAGAATCATAGGGTTGGAAGGGACCCCACGAGGTCATCTAGTCCAACCCCCTGCCAAAAAAAGCAGGACCACTCCCATTAGATCATCCCACTCAGGGTTTTGTCCAGCTGGGCCTTGAACACCTCCAGAGATGGAGATTCCACCACCTCCCTAGGCAGCTTATTCCAATGCTTCACCACTCGCCTAGTAAGGAAGTTTTTCCTAATATCCAGCCTGGACCGCCCCAGCTGTAACTTGAAGCCATTGCTTCTCGTTCTGCCCTCTGTTACTACCGAGAACAGTCGAGCTCCCTCCTCCTTGGAGCAACCCTTCAAGTAGTTGAAGGTTGCTATCAAATCCCCCCTCAGTCTTCTCTTCTGCAGGCTAAATAAGCCTAGTTCCTTCAGTCTTTCTTCATAGGGCTTGTGCTCCAGCCCTTTGATCATTTTGGTTGCCCTCCTCTGGACTCTCTCTAATTTGTCCATGTACTTTTTGTAGTGGGGAGCCCAAAACTGGACACAGTATTCCAGATGTGGCCTCACTAGTGCAGAATAGAGGGGAATGATCACATCCCTCGATCTGCTGGCAACACTTCTTCTGATGCAGCCCAGTATGCCATTGGCCTTTTTGGCAGCAAGAGCACACTGCTGACTCATATCCAGCTTCCCATCCACCATGACTCCCAGGTCCTTTTCTCCAGTGCTGCTATTTAGCTGATCACTCCCCAGCCTGTAGCAGTACATGGGGTTTTTTCGTCCCAAGTGCAGGATTTTACACTTATCCTTGTTGAACCTCATGAGATTCCTCTTGGCCCACTGCTCCAGTTTGTCTAGGTCTCCCTGAATCCTGTCTCTGCCCTCTAGGGTGTCTACCGTTCCCCCCAGTTTGGTATCATCTGCAAACTTACTAAGTGTGCAATCTATCCCATCATCCAGATCATTAATGAAAACATTGAACAGAACTGGCCCCAGGACCGACCCTGCAGAGCGGGGCAAGAAAAGGCTGAGGGACACAGGCAATCGGCCCCCGAGTCACCAAAGAGACCAACTAGGCCCAAAGCAAACACTTTGTCCCTTGTCCCTTACTATTCACTTATCTTAGTTACAATCCCTACAGGTCCCCTTCCCCCGCCCAAAGGCTGGGCATTCTTAGGTTGGGCCCATGCCAAGGAAAGGTCCTGAGACAGAAAACTTCCCAATGATACCAAAGACTTGGGTATAGGCCATCAGCTCGGAGCCTTTCCCTCTTCCCTAGCTCATGACTGGGCCCTGCTGGCCCACTCCCCTCAGAACAGCCTACTCCGGCAGGTAGGCCATGCCTGAGTCCATCTCAACCAAGTTTGAATAGGTATCACATATAGGGGTCATGGATCCCAAACCTTTGACACTGGTGGGTCTGCATTATCAACTTTCCCCTTTCACTGAGGGGGCTTAGAAGTCATGCATGCCCTTAGAGGGGTGCTGCTACTGATTTTTCCTTCCCTGGTTAGATAACAGCCAACACGAAAGGGACTACCTCATCAAGTCAGGGCTGTGCCTGTTAAAACATTGTATTGCCATGATTGGGCAGTGAATACCATCCTTGACACGCTGACAGTGCCTTGGTCTTATCGATCCAGCTTAAACACTCGCACGTAGAAGTGTCACATCTTACCAATGTGAGAAGGGCGGGTTTATCCTTCCCTATGTCCCCTGGGTTGTGACACTCACGCATCACTCAAGGGGTGGACAGAAGGTGGCCCTTCTTCCATCTTCTTTGTTTGTTTAACTATATTCAACACTGAGGGCATCCAAAACAAGTTAGGACAGGCCTGTATTAGTATTTCAAGCCTCTCAGGTAGGTTGGCTCACAATCTTTCAGTGTTTCCTTCATGTACTATTCTCTTGGGAAAAATCGAGGGTTAACAGAGCATTCCCCCTACGTGGGCTAGCAGGCTTACTATTCAGGCACCCTCCCATGCCCTGGGTTTGCCTTTACAGGGGTAGCCAAGCTGAAGGTGGGAAAATTCAACTCTGCCCACCGTCCCAAGTGTCACTAGTAGTCACTTAATACTGAATGATGCAAGCAGTGCTTGAAGAAGAACAGTGGGTTACTTATCAGTAACCATCCTTCTTCAAGATGGGTTGCTCGCATACATTCAGGACCCTCCCACCATCCCCACTGCTCGGAGTTGATGGGCCGGCTCAAGGGGTCGTGTCACCCCAAGCCAAATTTTGATTTGGCGCCCCCACCATCTCATTCATGGAGGTTGAAAATGGTTTTCCAAAGTGCATAAATCTCCAGCGTCTGCCTGAAGAGAGATTTAAAGTGCACTCTGCCTACATGACTTAAGCTGAAGGTTTACTAACAGTACCTGAGCTGCTAAGAAAGAGTTTAAGAGGCAGAAGCCAGCCTGATCTGCAGGGGGACTAGGTGCCCCTAAGAACTGTCACCTGAAGCCATGTCTGTCTCTTGCCTTACAATAGAGCTGTCCCTGACTAGAGGGGACTGAGGAGGAACAGGGTCAGGGTCACGTATATAGCCACGGGACTGGCCAGAGGGGGAGTTGGCCAACAACCCTGCGCTGACAGGTTAGGGCTAAAAAGTTTCCGATATGTAGACACCAAATACTGAATGTATGTGAGCAGCCCATCTCAAAGAAGGACAGTTACTGGTAAGTAACCCATGGTTTTGTTAGCATAAATGCAAATATGGACAAGGCCTCAGACCTGCATGATTTTGCTCCTGACTGTAAATATGGGACTAGGCTGGGTCAAAAAATGCTCACTGCTCCCACTCTTGATGGAATAGCTGAGTGATGGCACTTCACCCCTTCCCCCTTTTCCCTACCGCAGTGTTTCACCTCCAACAGTTTTGGAACAAAACAGACTACATTTCGCAGCTCTAACAGAAACATCTCACACTGCCATCACAGTCAGCCAGCTCTTTGCTTTCAGTAGACAACCTGAACGACCCACCCTCCAGTGGAACAGTAGGAAGTGGGTCAGATACAGGTGTAATATACCTGCCTGGCCATGCCTGTGTCAAAATCACTTGTGACATTCTGATTGTTATGCCTACAGAACAATTGACACTGATCATCTTCAGAAATAAAATCTTTTAGCTACATTCTTCCCCTCTCCCTCTTTGGTGCTAGCTGTGTCAGTCATCAGAGGGCGCTCTGGGTCCATATTGGTAACTCCAGTGTTGTTGAGCCTGAGAAGCAAACATGCTGCCAGTGGTGTTTATCAAATGGACTGATCTACTGCTACACAGGAACAACAGAGCTAAAGTCTTCTGCAGTGGAATGACACATCTGGTACCAAGCGTGTCAAAGCCCCGTAGGTCCTGATTACATGGCAGCTGGGTTTTTAGCTCCCTGTTCCAGTGTCAGTGAAAGGAGATGAGATTATTTAGCAAGCCCTGCAAATAGTGTAGTGGTTAGCACCTCTACTTAATATGCAGAAAGGCCTGCGTTCAATTCCCAGGGGGTTAGACTGAATGATTTCATGAGGCCCCTTCTAACCCTATGATTCTATTCTACTTTCTTATCTTTTTTCTTTAAGTTTTAAGCACCATCTATAAACTCTTCTTTGTGAGTCTTTCCTGCATGATGATCTCCTCCACTCCAATTCCTGTGTCCTACCCTCATCCTTCAGTTGCTAGATCCGTGGTTTGAATGGTCTTCTTGTCCCAAGAACATTTTCAAAATGCTAAAAACCTTCCTATCCCAAATCAATAGGAAAAGTCAAAATCTTGAAAATGTTCATGCATCAGAATTCCAAAAATAATTTTGGTTTGGATCCATCAAAATATTGTTTGCATTTCAGCCATTCAGTGTATTTTTTAAACTTCTACTCCACTTCTGAATAAAGTCTCTGAACCAGAAATCTAGGATTCTTCATTTCCAAAAGATCAACTTTTAGTTTGACAATTTCATAACTTCCTTTCCAAGGGTCTTTTGTGTTGAAAAATTCTTCAGAGCTAGCCCTTTCCCATGAGAAGTTCCCATCTCAAGTAATCTGTGTTTTCCAACGGAAAAACCATTTAAACAGTCCTGAGTCAAACAGAGTTGACTCCTAGGAGAGCCAAGGGGAGCCGAATCTGGACGTACTGGGGCCAGTTAGGGCTGCTTATGCTTCTGCATCACCAATGGAAGCTTAGACCAGACTTCTGCTGGAGGACCACCTGACATGAGGCTCTGCAGGAAATGCTGCCCAGCCAAGCCTGAGTCACAGCCCATCGCAGCTTCCTGCTTAAAATACTAGCATCATCAGCCAGTCAGTGGCTGACAAGGAACTACCACTCTGGCCCCGCTGGGCAGTGCTTTTTACAGTGTACTTTTCACCTTTTACTTTTACTTCACTGGCTTCTCCAGTGGCAGATTAGTTGCAGAGGCGGGTCAGGGGCTACACGGCCCCTGGGCCTCCCCCAGTGGTAGCCCCCCACTGGTGGGCCTCCTGTCCACCCATGGGCCAGTGCTGGGCGGGGTGTGGGGCCAGGGGCTGGCCACAGCCTGGCTGGTCGGTCCTCCCAGAGTTGGAGTAGGAGCCCAGAGCCCGACCTCTGGGCCAGCCCACCCAGCACCTCCCCCTCCCCAGTGCCACAGGTCACAGGGCTCCCACGTTCTGGTGGGCCGTTAGATGCAGGCCCCATGGACCTGTGCAGTAATCTGCCCCTGCCTAGTTGTTAGATCTCCACTCTGGCTCGCAGGGCTGTTTTAGTCCAAGGCTTGTCCTGTGGGAAGGCTCACTGTCTGGACCAGCATACACAGCATGGGTGATTCTTGTGAGCATCCCCCAATAGTTCTGCCTGTTTCCTGCCCTGACATTTCCCCATCATTTCAGTGCTTACTGAGCCAAAACTGACAGCCCTGGCTCCATTCAGGATGGCACAGGTGTAAGCTGCTGCTACCCAGCTCTGCCAACATACTGTTGGTCCTGTCCTCCAATACCCCTGCTATTCTAATCAACCTGGATCTTATCTTGACTTCTCCTGTAAAAACATGAGTGCTTTGGGTTTGTTTTGATTGCCTGACAGATGTATAAATAGCAGAAAGGTCACAATGTTCCGCAGCTTTAGAGATCTCTTGAACTTCCTCTTCACATGATCAGCATTTAGTTGCTCATTTATCATATGGGAACCGTGGGCTCACAACTCATTCACCATTTGTGCAAGGTGTGTGTTTACAAAGGGGAGGAATTTGTGTGTGTGTGGTTTTTTTTTTTTTTTTTGAGAGCTTAGACTAAGAAAGAAAGACAGATACAACTCTGCAAGGGCTTGGGCCTTTAGAGCCTGCCTGACTCTCTGTGTAATTCAAATCTAGATCCCAACCTACAAGCAGGACGGTCACTAACTATTTCTCTCCTCAGACTACTGCAAATCCAATCATTTGTAGGGTGAAAGTCACTCTGCATTTCCTCTGAATAGCACGTGACTGAGGGTCTTCAGATAGAAGGTGGATTGGTAACAAGATGAATGGGTTGAGAGGATCTATGGTATGATTATTGGATCAGCAGTGGGATATGAGCCTATGACCCTCAATCCCTTATGTGTAAGCTCCTAGTGTTTGAGTTATAGGAGCAATTTATCTAGCTGGCAGCTGTAGTAGACTGTTATCCTTATACATGGCGCTCCCATTTTTGCTAGTGTGGGTCTTACTGCAGTTTGTGCTTACCCTTTTCAGAAAGTACCTTGGTATCTTTAGCTACCAAATGGGTGGCCAGCAAAGATGGGAAGGAGAGCACATCACTGTTTAGGGGTCACAGGTGAAATTTGCCCCTACTTCCCTGCACTGTGCAGGGTCTAGCACCTGGATGATGTGCCAGTAAAGTCCCTCCTAAGTCTGATAGAGCATAGGTCTCATGGTGACCTTCCTGCACTGTCAGGTGACACTTGAAACCTGATCTTAGGCATTGCACTTATCCAGTCAGGGAGTATTAAAGGTAAAGGGAGTCCACTCAGGTGGCCAAACCAGGGATAGAGGTTGAAGAACTAATAGGCTTGGCTGATGGAGATGGGTATCATAGTCTGGGAAGTCTAAACCAGGGGTTTCAAACACACAACCCGTGGGCCGCATGTGGCCCCTAAAGCTATTTCCTGTGGCCCACAACGACGCCATTGTTACCAATATTTGCAGTATCGTTGTATGAAAGGGCTTCAGTGGTGCAACCCTCAGGCTAACATATTAGCCCTCATGCAGCCCTGTATTAGTCCTCATGTGGCCCTCATTGTGATTTGAGTTTGAGGCCCCTGGTCTAAACTTTGGGGTGGGGTGGGGTATGTGCAAGCAGTTTTCTTTGGGTGTGCCATGCAGGGCTGATGTTAGACTTTCTGGGATTCAGTGCACGAGCTGAAAACTGAGACCTTCCACGATGGGACTGAAGCTCAAGTGCTAGCAACTTAGATTCATGGAGCTTCTTGGAGGGTAGGGCCCCAGGCAATTGCCCTGCTTGTTACCCTGTAATGCTGGCCCTGACTTATATATGCAGAAAAACAGTAGTTGTGGCACAGGCAGTGGGGGGGGGTATGCCTCTGGGCACCAGCCTGGGAGGGGGCACCAGGTGGGCCCTGAACTGAGTGGGATTGAGCATCTTTCTTGGCAGGGGCTAAGGGCTGAGCTGGAGTCCCTGGAACTGGCTGCCTGGGATTGGGAGGAGGCTGCCCCCCAGGCTTCCTGCTGAAAGAGCTGAAGATTAAAAGCTGCTTCCAGCCCTGAAGTAATTGGGGAGGGCAAGGCTGCAGGTTGTGACCCCCCCATCTACTGTCTGAGGCTACTAGAGCTGCACATAGGGGATCCCAGCCCAGCTGTAGCCAGGACTTCCGAGTTCCTTCACCTACCTGGCTAGGATGGGTGTTTCTCTGAGCATTGCAATGTGGTAAATAAGGGAAGTGAGAGCCAGGGGACTCCTGATGTTTTGGGGGGGGTAGGCTTAGGACTGGATGGAGTCTGGTTGGGCAGGCCCCTCCCGCAAGTCTTCTGCTGCAGGGGCTGAAGCTGCCTCCAGCCCTGAAGTAGTCTGGGAGGTGGTGCAGGGCTGGGGGCTGCAACCACCCTCTCCCCAATCCCCATCCCTGGAATGGCCACTGCTGCCCCACAGAGAAGAGGGGAAAAGCACTTCCTGAATCCACAAATGTGACTTTGCATCTTAAAAAAACCAAACAAATCAAAGCAGGCCATGCACTTATTTGCCAGTAGGAACTATCTCATATGAATGCCTCCCCTGCAAAAATATAAAACAAAGCTGGTCCTGCTAAGCTTGCCTGCCTGAGCAATGAGCACTCAGCCTGAGCAGTAGCTGCATCCCCGATAAGAGCAGTGGGCAACAGAGCCAAGCCTCCATTACCTCCCCACAGCTCTGTTGATACAGACCTCCCCTCCCCACCCCGGGCACCTGCCTGAGGCTGGCTCCAGTACATCCCCTGTCCTGTGTGGCTGGAGGTGTGTGTATGTATGTTTAGGTGCACGTGCACACAAATATAGGCTTGGCCCCCAGGTGCTGGAGACCCTCAGTGTGTCACCTGACACAGGTGGTCCATGAAGTTTTTATAGCCTGTTTGGGGGCCTCAGAAAGAACAAACCCCTGTAGTAAAGGTCCCTAGTTCTACTGAATATATACTGTTTCAAAGAGCAACCCAAATAAAGCATTGTTCCACCTTGCAGATGAACTCGAAGTCAATGCACGAAGTACCTTACAGTGGCATGTTGAGAATGGGGAAATTTATTTTAATAAGCAGTAAGTTTTACATTCAGATCAAATCAGAGGCATCGGGCACTCACATTTTCCAGCATTTCTCTGCCACAAAAAGAAAATGGCTATGCACTTTCAATATTGATGAAAAGTGTGCTTTAGAATTTCAAGATGGCAAGGGCAAATGTTCCAAGTAATTGAACAAACAACAAAAATGAGAGTGGGTATGTCTGAGTTAGGTGATATGAACCAAAGGTGTCACATGTTCATACTTTGCAGGTTAACAATGTGCATGTTTTTCATTTTGTAGTGTTTGCATGTTTATTGCCTAATATTTTCTTCTAGCAATCACTGGTGTCACATGACTTTACTAATTACACCTGCATGGCGCCCCAGGCACTCAGGTTGTACATAAATAAAATGCAGTACAATGTAAAACAAAAACAGTACAAATCTATTAAAACGTACCGTAATTGTGTGCAATAAAAATACACCAAATATTGACTAAACAAAACGTTGTCAATGTTTATCCCATAAAACCTTTCAAAAATTGGACTTTACATTCTATTTGGAACAAAAAAATGCAACTGAACTTCCTTATGAATGGCTATTCCAAGCCTTGACTTGCCTTACATTGGACATTTTTGATACTAAAGAAAATCTTTGTATGTAGAATAGTTGTGGGGGTTCATCACTATGCAATCTGGTTTTCCAGAACAAGGATAAAAATCAAATAGTAAAGGAATGTTCTTCCTCACGCCCAGCCACCCCTCTCTCCCATCCCCAGAGTCTCTGTGGCTCCGTATCTTCCATCTGGGGCCTGGCTGTGCGTGTGACCAGGCCACAGTGTCCAGTCCTGGCTCCTCCTTGCCAGCCAGCTGGCCAGCCAGTGCCGTGGCCTCCGGCCCCCTGCCCAGATCTTCGGCCAGGTAAGGGGATTGGGAGGGGGGTTGGGGTGGTTGGGCAGCCGCTGGAGAAAGTGTAGGGGCAGGGAGGGGGATGGGGAGGGGAGAGAAGGGGTCGGGATGGTGGGCTGGGGGGTTAGGAGGACTGGAATGGGGGCAGGAAGTTTAGGGAGTAGGGATTAGGGCTAAAAAGGACATGGGGAAAGGGGTCTGAGGGGGGG
>ML681978.1:6335813-6422450 GCA_007922195.1 Podocnemis expansa
CCCCCCAAATTATACTTTAACCCCTACATGGTTCCCATCTTTGGGGTGTCTGGGCAACTCCCATTCTTCAGTGTATTATCCCACACACTGCTGGGAGCTCTCCTCACTGAGCAGATGGGACACTGAGGCACAAAGACCTGATCTTCTCCCACGAAAGCTCATGCAAAAAATAAATCTGTTAGTCTTCAAGTGCCACACAACTCCTTGTTGTTTTTTCACTGGACTAGACTAACACGGCTATCCATTTTAAAATTGACCAGATATTTCAGGCCTCTGAACTATCCTGTCTCTCTAGACAACTTGCCCAAATGATGCTACTTTGCTCTTCTCAGCTTCTTTCATCCAAGAGTCTAATTACAAATACTCCCCCTATTTTAGGTATGTATATAGCTGCAGTTGCCCTCAGAGCCAGACAGTTCCCAAAGCAGTGACAAGTGGCTTATACCCCCAGGTGGGGAAACTGAGGCACTCCAAGTGACTTGACTTTTTCAAGGTATTACAACAAATCACTGTTAGGGCTGAGATCAGAATGCAGGACCTCAGGTCTTCTCACCACTGCACTCAACTCTTTCCACATGGCCTGTGGATAGAAACAGGCCCTTTTGTGACTAACCCGTAGCACAGTTTGTCCCTCTGTCATGCTGAGAATTTTAATCATCAGTTTTTATCAAGTCCTGGCAAGCTGCCACGCTGAACTCAGTTTCTGCACAACACAGGAGTTCTTTGCACCAGAGAAAGGGGACTTCAAGGGACACAGGGCTGGCTGCTCCCAGGGCATTGTGCAGCACAGAACAGGCAGAGGAACAATGACTGTGCTTTATCAGGTGGGAACTAGAAGTAGCTGGAAATTGCAGTTTGAAAACCCCAACAGAGATTACAGTCTGAGCCCTAAGCCAAACCTGAACAAGGGCTAGGCCCCAGAGCAGCCACCTCACCTGAAGAAAGGGGATGCAAAGCAACTGAGTATGACACTTTGGAGTGGGGAGACAAGGGAAGCACAGGTGTCCTGCAGAGGGACAGAATACAGTGACTGGTGGAGATGTTGGGGGGCAAGGGCTTGCTGCAGGGCAGGAGGTTAAAGGCAATAGTCTTTCCTGCCATTCTGTTTCAAATGTGTGTCCCTCACATAACAAAGAGCAGAGCTGCCCAGGAGCCATGACTGTGCTGTGAGGGTGAGCGATCAGGGGGGTCATTGTTCCCCATCTGTTCCCTCCCCCAGAGATCCCGAAGGGGTGTCTCCCCCAGCTGTGACCACACACGTCCAAAGAGCTGTTCAAAGTAATTCCAACTGAGAGGATCCTGGCATTGGCAGGCAAAGGGAATGCATGTGCCAGGCCCTGCCTTGGGGCCTGTGTTCGGTCTTTCCCCACTGCCTTCTGAGCCAGCCAGCCATGATTACTGGGATGTGCTATCTGGCGTGACGCCCTCCCCCACCCTCCAACCTAGACACAGTAGAAGATGGCTGCCCCATTGCTGATCAGGGTTTGGCTCAGGAAGCTTCAGGGACAAATGTATCTGTATCACACCTGCCACTACAGGGCTCTAATCCTGACTGGGAGCATGACTGGCATAGCTACAAGGTGGCTTCAGAAGAGCTGCTCATTTACACATTGGGGCCTGATATCCTCAGGGGGATGGAGTCTGACTCTGGAATATGGCCTTTCCCTGAGCCTGTTGCACTCTATCTGCAGGACACTTAGCCAGGTTTGTCTGAGCTGGCTTTTCTTGGGGGGTGCATGCTCTGTGGAGGAGATGGGGGATCATTTTCTCCTGTCATATGGATAGCACTTTCAAAATTGCCTCAGTGATTTAGGACCCTCCGTGCCATTTTCTGTGCCCACATCCTTAAAGGCATGTAGGCATCTAACTCCCATTAAACCAAAGGGAATCAGGCAACTAAATAACTTGCAGGGTCTGGGCCATAGGTCCTTGGGAGCAGGTGACTTAATGCTGAGGTGTTTTGGTCACTTCTGAGACTTGGATTGGGGCTTCTAAATTACTCAAAGCTTCCAAATGTGGCCCCCTCATGTCACACTCAGGCAACTGCTCAACTATTGTTTCATGTCACAGGTCTGACCATCACTTTTCTCCCATTCCACCTCTCCTCCCTCATCACTGCTTGGATGATTCTGACTCTAAATGCAAGAACTTCCAGGCCTTTTTTTAGCTCAAAACAGAGTTCTGAAGGGTGCAATTTGACCACAACCATTCCCCAAGAGCTGAACTCCCCAAAACCTCTGAAAGGAGAGACAGAGGGATCTGGAAGAGCTTGAGGCCATCTCTGCCAATACGCTATTCTAGTCTGTTTTACTCTCTAAGAAGTGGCAGCCCCAGTTTGCATAGTTCAACACAGCACCTTGGAACCAGAGAGCTCTGGTAACTGTGTCTGGGCGTCTAAAGACACATCTCCATTACAGAAAAAAACCTTGCTGCGGCAGTGAATCACAGAGCCTCGTTTGCTGACCACAGTAAGGATGCCTACACTGCTATTTTCAGCCCCATAGCAGGAGCCCTGTGAGGCTGAGTGTCAGTTCATCTGGGCCTGAGCCCTAGTCTACATTAGAGGGCTTTTTGGCAGCAGTTGACCACTAGTTATGCAATGAACATAAACTTCCTTGCGTAACTGGCGGTGACTTTGTAAGCCACCAGTACACATCAGGGAAAAGCTGACTACAAATCCCTTGTGGTTGGCTTTCCGCTATGCTCCCTGACCTCAAGGACTTCTGGAGCCAACTTCCGGGAGCAGCACAGCGAGTTCAGACTCGTTGCAAACCACTCCCAGAACGCCAAGCTGACAGCGGCAAATTATAGAAATACCCTGAGACTTGTTGCTGCAGAACTTTTACACAGTGTAGACGTACGCAGAAAAGAACAGCAACCTGATTAAGTGAGTAGTACAGATTGAGTGAAAAAGTGGTTAGAAGTGTAGCATTCAATTCCCTGGTCTACCACAGATTTCCTGAGTGACCTCAAACAATTCTCTTTGGCCCTCAGTTTCCTCATCAGTAAAATGGCAATCAAATTCTGACTTCCTTTGTAAAGTGCTTTGAGATCCAATGATAGGAACCAAGGACTATTATTATTTTTGTTGTTTATTATATACCGAATAGGCTGTGGCATCAGTTGCATATTGGAAAGCCAGAGTAACTCCCACAGTGTCAGTGGAGACATTAGATTGACACTGGTATATCTGGGAGCAGAATCCTGTTCCAGGCATGGACTTGTCTCATGTTTCATCTAGACTGTTTTGCTGTTTTTAGCTGGAGATCTTTTAAAAAGATATTTATTTACTTATCAGGATGAGACAAACAGCCCCAATAGATCAAGGACAATGTCCCCTGTTAGCTGATCAGTAGCCAATTGCTGCCAAGTTCCTAGGGGTGGGAAGGGGGCAGAGTCCCGCAGCTTCCAATTGATCAGTTAGCCATGATGGGGGAGTTCATAAAGTACAGTACAGGGCACACTCAGTCTGATAAGAGGGAAGAAATGTGGGTTCTGCTCCTGCTGGGGTGGAGAAGGAGACAGAGAAACAGAGAGACAGTGAGAGAGAGAGAGAGAGTGAGTGTGTGTGTGTGCGTGTGTGTGTGTGTGAACTCAAGTTCCTGTGCAGACTCACTACATTCCCAAGTGCAATAGTCTGCTGAATCACAGCGGTCTGTCTCCAGCACAAAATGTGTTACAAAATCATATGACAAAGGACATCTTGATTGGGGGCCCCACTGACTTTGCTTGCACAGCAGCTTGGAAAGGGTCCTAGAGTGGAAGACAAGCCTAGCTTATGCTGATACACACTGCAAGGACTCAGCCAGGCACTGAAGTCCCATGTCCTGCAATCACACACCCCCACCACTCCAGTCTTGGCCCCTGTGTGCAGCATAGGATCTAGCAGCTGACTCAAAGGGACCTCAACCACATCACTGACTGGAGCAAGAGACATGCTGAGCTTTCACAGCACTTAAGTCCAAATGGGACGGTCAGATCATCTTCTAGTCTGAACCGTTGCCATTAAGCTTTACCAGACACCCCTGTCGTACCAGTCTAAAGGAGACCAAGTGCTCAGAAAAAAGATCCATGGAATGCTCTGGTCAAATTGGGTAGGAAACACTCATGCTGCATATCCATGAGCTCCTTCAGGGGGGAATGGCAGTTTCACTGGATAGGCAAGCCAGCCTTCCAGCTCCATGGTAGGTCAGTGGTTTGACTTCATCCCCAAGTCAATCCTCTCAGCTCCCCAACAGTTCGCTGTTGAATGAGTGACAAAATAGTAATCTTGCTGTGCATCCTGCTGGGCCACTCTTCAGCTTACAGAAGCTGCCTGAGGGGTTTGTGTGTGGTCAGTCCCAGGGACAGACTTTGGATCTTCGGTCTAAACTCAAATCACTACGAGGACCACATGAGGATTCGCATGGTAGCCTGAGGTCCTCACCACTGAAACCTTTCCATACAATGATATTGCAAATATTGGTAATGATCATGTCATTGTGGACCACAGGAAATAGCTTTAGGGGCTGCATGCGGCCCACGGACCATGTGTTTGAGACCCCTGCTTTGGATCCTGCGCATTGGTGGCAGAGATAGTAGACCTGTAACTGCCTGAGCTGGCTGTGTCCTAGGAGATCAGAGGCCTCCCTTGTCCTGGGATGGCAGTCTCTCACTTCCTTTTGTGTTCTTCCTGCTTCATTCATTTGTTTTGTGGGGCACAATAGATGCTTTATTCTCCCGCCACCCCGTGACTACACAATAACAGTTGGGTTTCTGTGTTGCATTCTGCTACCAGGACAGCCAGACACCCTGACAGAAGGATGCAGAATGCGAAGGCAAATCCCAGGCCAAGAAGCACCATGATGGGTTAGTGCCAGAGGCTGTTCCCATTGACAGAAGGACCTGCCGCTGTGCCGTGTAATTCTGGTCACAAAATGACCACATTCAACAAACACAGAATCACAGGGTTGGAAGGAACCTCATGAGGTGATCTAGTCCAACTCCCTGCTAAAAGCAGGACCACTCCCACTAAATCACCCCACCCAGGGTTTTGGCTAACCAGGCCTTAAATGTTTCCAAAGATGGAGATTCCACCACCTCCCTAGGTACCCCATTCCAATACTTCACCACCCTCCTAATGAAAAAGTTTTCCCTAATATCCAACTTCAGCTGCCCCAGTTGCAGCTTGAGACCACTGCTTCTTGTTCTGTCCTCTGTCACCACTGAGAATAGCTTAGCACCCTCCACTTTGGAGCTCCCCTTCAAGTAGTTGAAGGTTGCTATCAAATCCCCCTGAGTCGTCTCTTCTGCAGACTAAATAAGCCTAATTCCTTCAGTCTCTGCTCGCAACACATGTGCCCCAAGACCCTAATTATTTTTGTTGCCCTCCACTGGACTCTTCCTAATTTGTGCTGTTGAACTGGAGCCAAACACATAAGGACTCCTGTGGCACTTTTAGGCTATGTCCACACTAGCAAATTAATTCAAATTAAGGAGGCTTAATTTGAACTAATTTGAACCCCATCTACACTAGGCTTTGCCTAATTCAAACTAAAACATTTTTTAAGCAAAGCTTAGTTCAAACTAGTTAGTTTGGCTGGTTAGTCCAAACTAACTGCTTAGTTCAAACTTATTTGCATACTTAGCTCAAACAACCACAATATAGACATGCTAATTCAAACTAAATAAGTTTGAACTATGGGTTAGTTCAAACTATGCACTTTTTTTAGTTTGAACTAACTTTTAGTTCTAACTAACTGTGCTTTTTTAGTTCAAACTAAAATGTTAGTTTGAACTGAAAAAAGCACAGCTAGTTTGAACTAAAAGTTAGTTTGAACCAAAAAATTGCGTTTAGTTCAAACTAATTTTTGAACTATTTAGTTTGGACTAACCAAGTCCGAACTAAGATTTTAGGTGTAGACTTAGCCTTAAAGACTAACCAGTTAGTTTATTGCATGAGCTTTCATGGGTGAATCTCACTTGACAGACACTAAACTTACAGTATGGAAGGGAAAAATAAATGCAGTGAAGGTTAAGTCACAAGATTACTTCAGATTATTTCAGCAAATCAAGCAAATTACTTTGATTCAAATAGTGTGGAACAATAGATAAGGTGAGGAGACTGAAACAGGGTGTGAGGGAGAATCAACTTTTGTAATGAGAAAACCAGCTCATGTCACTATTCAAACCAGAGTTAATTGTGGCAAATCTGCATATGAATTACAAACTCTGATGCTTCCCTTTGAAGTTTTTATTTTAAGGGTCTCTGTCGAAGCACTAAAATGCAGCAAGGAAGCTGTAGCAGCCTTTGGTGGGCCAGATTCTGGTCGGTGGACCGTGGGTTGGACAACCCAGTGCTACAGGCTGCAATGGACTCTGTTCAGCTCATTGGTTATTGAACACATCATAGTGTAGCTTCAATGTTATTTCACTGTGGTGTCACTCCCTGGGAGCTGAGGGGCATAACTCCTGCTAGCTGTGGCAATGGAGGAGACTTTCTTTGGGGCAATGGAGGAGACCTTCTTTGTTAGAAGGTGGTATTGGCTCTGTGAAATTGACCAGCTTGCAGGGCCAGCCAGGGGCGCCATGGCCGTGCCAGGGGGCTATGTTGCCACATCTCCCATGCTGCCCCTTTGGAGAATCAAAATAGCATGTCCACACACAGGGCATGCTATTTCGATTTGAGGGCTTGCCTGATTTCTAATTAACAGTTTCTTATTTTGACTTAAGTTGTTTCAAAATAAGGCTTTTATTTTGAAATGAGTTACTTCAAAATAACTTATTTCTAAATAACAGTTAACGTGTGGATATAGCCTTACTGCCTCCCAGGAGAGTCTCCCCCTGAACAGCTTGTCAATGTCTTGTTTTCCCTGATAAACTTCTACCATTCCATACATCCAGGGAATGCTGCGGTATTTTCTGAGGCTTCTCCTTTAGGAACAGCCTGCGGATGCTTTCTGTTGTATCGATCTAGGCATCACTGTTCAGAAGTCTCTTCTTTTATGGTTTCCTCTCTACTGGGTGAAATTGTCAATAAAACCTATTTGGTTTAAGCCACTGGTTCTCATCTTTTTCCATATGGGGTCCTGCCCATTCCCATCAAGGCAGGATTCTCTCCAACTTAGTATTATGGGAAAAGCAGGCTGGTCATGGCCCTTAAGACCCATCTGCCAATTCTGGAAGAGCTCTAGCATAGCCGAATTAGTTTGTTTTTCACCATTTCCCATTCTGACACTTTTCCAAAGTTTGAGCTTACAAATTAACAGAGCACAGAAAAAGGAGAACGAAGAAAAAGATTTAGAGAGTCCTAGGTTCCAAAGTTGTAAGGGCCCAATGTGATCATCTTCTCTATAACACAGGCCAAAGACCCACCCCATGTACTTCCTTTTAAAATAAAGTATATCCTAAAAAAACCCAAAAACCTTGATTTTTAAAAATTGTCAGGGATGGAGACTTCACTATGACTCTTGGTAAGTGTTTCCAATAATTACTCTCACCATTAAAAACGTATACCTTATTTCCAGTCTGAATTTGTCTAGCTTCAGCTTCCAGCCACATGACCAGGGATTAAAGTAAGCCGAAACACAGGGGAATGCTGTTCCAGGACCCACTATTTTTAGGGGCAAGCATGCTGGGGCCCCTAAAAATAGAAAATGAAGCCCGAATGCTGCATTCTGGGGCCCACCACTGAAAAATAGCAGGCCCCAGAATGCAGCATTCCAGTTCCATGTTCTATTTTTAGGGGCCCAAAAGCCAGGCCCCTAAAAATAGCAGGCCCTGGAGCAGCGTTCCCCGGCGTTCCAGCAGGCAGGGGAGGGGACAGGGCCAGAAGCAGTCCTGGGCAGCGCTCAAGCCATGCCCCAAGCCCCTCCCCTTCCAGGCCCTGCCCCAACCTGGGGCCTGCAGTTGTGCTGCTGCCCCGACCCGGGGCCTACCACCCCCACCTCCCCAGCCATGCTGCTGCTGCCAGTAAGTGTGGGAGCAGCCTGGCTCACATTGGGGGGGGTATTGGGGGCAGGAGCTGGGGTCTGGGGGGCCCACCCATGGGGGGGGCCACCAGTGCGGGAGCGTTCTGGGGCCCCCCCAAATTATACTTTAACCCCTTCACATGACTGTGCTACATCTTTCTCTGCTAGATTGAAGAGTCCATTATTAAATATTTGTTCCCTATGTAAGTGCTTATAAACAGATCGTCACCTCTCAACATTTTGTTTATTAAGCTAAATAGGCCAAGTTCTCCAAGTTTATCATTGTAAAGCAGGGTTTCTTGATCCTGTAATCATGCTAGTAGCTCTTCTTTGAACCCTCTCCAACTTATCAACATCTTTCCTGAATTGTGGGCACTGGAACTGGACACCGTATTTGAGAAACACTTGCAATCTGGCCAAATACAGAGGTAAAATAAACTCTCTGCTCCTATTTGAAATTCATCCCAGGATCACATTAGCCCTTTTGGCCACAGCATTGCAAAGGGGAGGGGGTGTTCATTTTTAGCTAATTATCCACCATGAGTCCCCCATCCTGAAAGTATGGCCCTCATTCTCTGTTCCTAAATACGTACATTTACATTTTGCCATACTAAAACACATATGATTGCTTGCATGCTGTTTACCAAGTGATCAAGATCACACTTCATCTAATGACCTCTTCTCTTCATTAGTTACCACTCCTCCAGTTTGTGAAGTATTTGCAACTTTATTAGGGATTTTAGTTTCTTTCAGGTCATTGAGAAAGATGTTAAATAGCACAGGTCAAAGAATCAATCTCTGCTGTGCCCCACAAGGAAAACCTAATTGATCACAGTTCCTCAATTACAATTACATTTTGAGACTGATCAGTTAGCCAGTTTTTAGTCCATTTAATGTATGCCCTACACATTTGATATCTTTCTAGTTCTTTGTCATGTAGTATCAAGTCAAACATAGAATAGACTCCCAAGTGTATTACATCTACACCATTGCCATTATCAGCTAAGCTTGAAATCTTACCCAGAAAAGAGATCTTTTGTTTGACAGGATCTATTTTTCATAAACCTTTGTTGACTAGCATTTAATTATATTGTCCTTGTTTATTAATCAAGTTTAATATCAGTTGCTCAATTATTTTGCCTGGGAATAATACCAGACTATCTAGTCAGGCCTGTAATTACCCAGATCATCAAGCTTACTCTTTTAAAATATTGCCACAGTTTTAGCGCTTCTAGCCTTCTGAAACATCCCCTGTGTTCCAGAACTTATTGAAAACCAACATTAATGGTTCAGAGAGCTCCTCAGCCAGCTATATTAAAACTTTTGGATGCAAGTTATTTGGACCTGCTGCTTTAAATGCTCGTTAAAAATGTCTAACTTCAGTACCTGCTGTTTAACATACTCCTGAGATTCTAGTGAACTGGAAACTGTGTTGGCATATAAGATGAATGCATCATCTGTGTTTTTCCCAAATACAGATCTGAAAAATTTATTGAACAGTTCTGTTTCTTCTGCATCATTATTTAATAAATCTACCATTTCCATCTAGTAATGGACCAATACTATTGTTAAAATTCTTTTTTGTTCCTAATGTATTTAAAAATCCCTCCTTATTGTCATGAAGTCTGCTGGCTATAGAGTTCTCCTTGTGTCATTTTGCTTCCTTTATCAATTTTCTACGATTACTAGTTTCTCATTTATATTCCTTACTATCAACTTTCCTTTTTATTTATTTATTATATATGCATATTTTTGTTTTGTATAACTGTCTTCACTTCCCCTAACTCAGATTTATCTTTAGCTAATTCCAAAGGTATAGCTGTGCTCGTCTTTTTCAGCAAAACAAACAAGGAGTCCAGTGGCACTTTTAAAGACTGTAAGTTCACCATCTTCAAAACATCTGACGAAGTGGGATTTTCTCCCACAAAAAGCTCATGTGATATATAAAGCTGTTAGTCTTTAAAAGTGTCACAAGACTCTTTGTTTGTTTTTCTCTTTAACTAATGCAGCCTTCTTCCTTCTTCCCTACTCATAAATTTTTTAGTCTTTAAAAGTACCAGAAAACTCCTTGTTTGTTTTTCTGTTTAACTAACGCTGCCTTCTTCCTTCTCCCCTACTCATCGTAAATTTGGTAGTCTTTAAAAGTGCCAGAAGACTCTTTGTTTGTTTTTCTCTTTAACTAATGCAGCCTTCTTCATTTTCCCCTACTCGTCATAAATAGCTGCATATACAGAGAATCATCTAGTCCTAGTGTGTTTGGTGGTCTGTATTAGATACCATCTAGTATCCCATCTTGTGCTTTATCGGTTAGAACATTATTCCAAAAGCATTCAAGAACATTTTCTTCCAAGTGATCACTGCTTTGGAAACCAGTAATGCCATTTTTCATATAATTCTGCTCTCCCACCCATTTTGTCCACCTGATCTTTCCTAAATATGTTATAACCATTGATTTTTAACCTTCAGCCATGGGAATCATCCCACCAGGTTCCAATAAAACAACTGGCTCAAATTTATGCTCATAAATGAGTAATTCCAGTTTCTCTTGCTTGTTATCAAGGCTCCTATCATAGGTAACTAAAGAATTTCTTCTCTCCATGTCCTTTGGCTTCTTGATGAATTTGTTCTCAACAGCATGATTTTGTGCTGAGTGCTAGAACCCTGCAAATCCATGGATACCTGCATTATATACATGGATATCCTCATCTGTGGATGCAATGTGGATATCTGCAGACTATTTCTTGTGGATGCAGATAGGAAGTGGGACCCCATATTTGTATCCACACAGGGTTCTGCTAAGTGCTTCTGTCTTCCCACTTTTTTATCCTCCCATTTGTTATGAGTTTAACACCCTCCTGTCCTTAGAAGATACCACTTACCTTGCCAGCAGTTCTCAGAATCTGTTGCTGTCCATCTTCTGATGCTGTGGATTCTACCTCATTCACTTTATTGCAGTCAATAAGGCAGTAAGGGAGACCAAAAATTTGGAGTAGTTCTCATCACACCCCTTTACTCTGCCTAGAGAAGAGGGGAAATTGTATATGCAAATGACCATCTATGCATCCACTATGTGCTTGTGTCTTATCTGTTATTTATGTCCAGTCAGAGTAATTCAGCATACACATTCATGACTGCAGTACTCTGGGAGCCATAGAGTTACACTACAGTAATACCAGTGATATGGACTAAAACCTAGGGGTGCAATTGCACAGGTATTTCCTTACACACAATTCAGAAAAACAGGTGCTCAGCTCAGGTCTAATCCTGCTCCCATGTTCAGGATAAATCAACAGTGAGAACACAATCAGAACGTCTGCATTACAGAAATGCAGGAAACCTTATTGCGAAGAGACCATCCTCCTCTTTCCTTCCCCAAACTAGGAAGAGTTTTGAAATGGGGCAAAAGTGCCAACGAGAGATGCCTGGGTTTTTGTTTTGTTTTGTTTTTTCTACTGGTCCTCAGGTACGACCTTCCCTCCCCCTATTCCAGGCTCATTACCAGTGCCCATGATGCATGTGGGGGGTTAGTGATTTAGTGAAAAGATAAACCAACAGCCAGCGATCAGTGTTTGTTTCTGGCTTCTGTAAAGTTAATTGGTTTAGATTTTCCAGGAACAAATAAATGAGAGAAAACCATTCCCAGCGTGCAAAGATCATGCCTGCTTTCTGTTGAATTATAATTGTGAATAATGTTTTGAAATTGCATTAACTAATTATTCACTGTTGTTTTATTGAGCTCCCCCCCCCACACACATCATATGCCAGCTGCGAGCAAGCACAATGATATAAACAATACTCTGGGGTAAAGGACATGGCTATAAAACAACTCATTTTCTCACCCCTGCATTGCAGCCATTTTCTGAAAGTTAGTACTCTGCTGGCTTGGAAAAGCCACCTGTCTTAGGATTTGACGAGGACTGAAGAACTGAACCGATCCTTTAAAAGCTGTCAGAGAAGGGATGTGGCAAATCACAGCTGAAAAGTTGCAGTGTGTCCCACTGGAAAAGGCAGTGGCCTACACCTTAGGAGACCTAGGTTTACCTCTCACCTCTGCTACTGGACTGTTAGATGACCCTGGGCAAGTCCTTTTGCCTTCATATGCTTTGGTTTCCCCTTCTGGAAAATGGGGATAATGCTAATGACCACCTTGAGCTCTCCTTATGATAAAAATGGTGCTATTATTACTTATTAACTGTGAATCCTTCTAAATAAATAATCTAAGCCCTTGACTTTTCTTCCACTCAAGACCCATTGGTCAACTAGGACTCCTTTATGGAGCACCTGTCCTGTGATCCTTTCTGCACAGACCATGAGATCAGGGTTGTGGCAAGAGAACAGGTGGATTTTGGGTGCTGGGCAGGGATTCTTGGCAGGATAGTTGGATAACATGAATAAGCATCAAGTGACATTTCCCAGCCCTGTACAACTATGGGCCTCACATCAGTCAGATGAAAGAGACTGTGTCCTCTGTATCCTTGCATTGTGGTGGGCACGCAAAAGTGCTCACTCTGAGTGCCTTGGGACAGACCTGCATTGTGCGAGGCTGCTGCTGGGCAGCAACCCTTTGACACAACTTTTTTTTTTTTTTTTTGCCAAAACATGATGATTCAGCTAAAACTTTTGTCTGAATTGTAGCAGTTTTGACTAAACCTTTCTTGGGAAGATTTATCGTTAGTCCATGGAATTTCCACTTATGAAGAGTTGCCCCAGAATAGTCAATTGCCCAGTGGCTGGGTCACACACCGGGGCTGTGGGAAACCTAGCTTTAAATCCTTGCAAACTGGAATTCTGGCTTTCCAGGCAGCAAATATGCTTCCTGTAGTGCTCCCAACAATGATGCAAGAGTAGGAGAACCAGTCCAGAGCAGACTGCTAAAAACCAGGGCCCAAACCCCAAATTAGATGTGAGCCCTAAACTTATGTTTCAACAAGCAAGTATAAGCTCCCCATGTACTTGAACAGCCTTACTATGGAGTCACCATCAGTTCTCCAGTCTGTCTTGCCATCCAGGTGAGTGTACTTCTCTGATCAATGGCCCTGTACACCAAGAATTGCAGTATTCAAATTTCTCCTGATTCAAAAGCACCAGTTACTTACCTCAGATCAATTGTTCTTAGATCTCATATCACAGACAACACTTATAGCCAATCCTACAGGAAGATTTACTAAATAGGAAAAGGAAATACAGGCTTATATAATCAGCAAGATCTATATATCCTTTAGGGCTAAACCAGCCTAAGCAACTGAGGATCCCTTACTTATGCCTAGAAATATCTTGCTCCTCCTTTTGTCTGTCCCTCCCCTGCAGCCCACACAGCATAGAGATCCCTAGTGCTCTTGCCTGGGTTTTTTTATTCCCCCCACCTGCCATGTTCTCTGAGCTACAAACTCTGTGGATGGTGTTCACTTCCATGACACATCTTCCCTGGAAGCAGAGCACCATGACAGTTAGGGTATGTCCATACATCTCTTTTATTTTGAAATAACACTGGTTATTTCGAAATAAAAGAGATTAGGTCTACACGACATATTCTTATTTTGAAATAATGGGCTCCGTCATTTTGAAATAAGAGCCATCATTTCAAAATAGCTTAAACCTCCTTTAAATCGAAACAGCTGTTATTTCAAAATGGTTATTTCGAAATAATGCCGTTCAGATGTGTTATTTCGAAATAACCATTATTTCAAAATAACACTTTTGCCCTTCTCCTTCCCAGGGTGCCTTCCTTTTAGCCTATATTGGGTGGGGGCATGGCCCAGGGAGGGGCCATGTTGCCACACCTCCCTTGGTGCCCCTCTCCTAAAGTGAAATAGCAAGTCCTGTGTTTGGACATGCTATTTCGCTTTGAGCTTTTCCCTTAATTCGAATTAACTTATTTCAAAATAAGGACTTTATTTCAAAATAACTCTTTTCGAAATAACGATGTATGTGTGGACATAGCTTAGAGTCTTTAGTCTTTTTGTTGATGATTACTGATCCCAACAGAGGGAGTTTCTAATCGTAAACTACAACCCTTGACCATTTGGTATCAATGGTATCCTCTTCCAAAAGATGTGAAACAATTTCTATAGACGTGCGGTTCTTCACACTCATGTCACTCTCCTGTCTGGCGATTGATGATCACAGATATTAGCCTATAGCATAAGACACAGATATGGTTCACCAGATGAATGAAGGCACTAGTGCACAAGCATCCAATTGAGTCTAACCACTAAACACTTTCTTATTCTGATATCTATTTTATCAATATCAGCCCACAAATGAGCACTTGTTGCAGCTCTCTGTCTGTACACATCCACCTGAGACATGGGAACCTTGGTGCAAGCTGGTCCCTGGCCCACCAGCATCACAGTACTTTCTCTGCTGTTGAACATGTTTTTGGTGGGCAGCAGAGCCAGTCAAATGTTTTTCATCAAAACCTATTTGTCAATTTGTCCAGTGGCTCATTCAGCACAATGAATGTGCTCTTGGAAAATTTTCATTTGGCCAAAAATGTCATTTTTGGTTAGTAACAGAATTAAAAGGGGGACAGTAATAAAAATTAATCAGGTGGCATTTGAGCTCCAACAGAGCCAGCTCCTTCACTAATAAAGACAGGGATCTCTGAGCAGATCAAAGAGTCATGTTGGGAGAGTTGTTTCTTTTTCAGAATATTATTTTTTTCACCTGAGTTGTAGCAATAAAAATGTTGTGTCCTACACACACACACAATTCCTGATCAAATGACTTCTTATCTCTGAGGTCTGTCTGTCTGTCTGTCTGTCTCTCTCTCTCTCTCACACACACACACACACACACACACACACACACACACGCACACCTGTCCCACCAACTGATGAACAGACCCTAAGCTGCTGCTCAGTCAGCTCCGAGCTAAAAAAGGGGATTTTGGTTTGCCCCAGCTGCTGGAGTTTATGACCCTATGCTCTGTGTAGGTGTGATTCAACACAGCCCTGTACTCACCCTATATAACACTGTAATAATCGCTGTACAAAATATGCCTTGTGAGGTATCATGTCTGGGTCCAAGTGCTGGTTCTCTGTCCGGTTCTGTTCAATATTTTCATCAATGATTCAGATGGCATACAGAGTACAGTTATAAAGTTTGCCTATGATACCTAGCTGGGAGGGGTTGCAAGTACTTTGGAGGATAGGATCACAATTCAAAACAATCTGGACAAACTGGTGAAATGTTCTGAGGTAAATAGAATGAAATTCACTAAAGACAAGTGCAAAGCACTCCACTTAGGAAAAACCAATCCATTGCACATACAAAAAATGGGCAATGACTGCCTAGGAAGGAGTACCGTGGAAAGGAATCTGGGTGTCATAGTGGACCACGAGAAAATATGAGTCAACAGTGTAATGTTGATTAAGCCTCAACTGGAGTATTGTGTCCAGTTCTGGGTGCCTCATTTCAGGAAAGATGTGGATGACCTGGAGAAAATCCAGAGAAGAGCAACAAGAATGATTAGAGGTCTGGAACACTTCACTTGTGAGGGAAGCTTGAAAGACCTGGGATTGTTTGGTCTGGAAAAGAGAAGACTGAGAGGAGGCATGCTAACAGTTTTCAAGTACCTAAATGGTTGTTATGAGGAGGAAGGAGACAAATATATTCTCCTTAACTGCCAATGATAGGACAAGAAGAAATGGGCTTAAATTATGACATGGGAAGTTTAGGTTGGACATTAGAAAAAAATTCCTAACTATCAGGGTGATTAACCACTGGAATAAGTTGCCTAGGCAGGTTGTGGAATCTCCTTCATTGGAAGTTTTTAAGACCACATTAGACAAACACCTTTCAGGGACAGTTTAATGGAGGTACTTTGTCCTGTCATGAGTGCAGGGGACTGGACTTAATGACCTCTCATGGTCCTTCCAGATTCTATGTGAAAACTAAAAACTGGCTTGTCACTAATGTCATGATAAAATGTCAGTAGCAGCATTAGCACGAAAGTTCTGAGCATAAGCTGAAATCACAACCGAGGCGTCTTTACCAGACAAGTTTGGTGAGGATAAAGGACAGACACCTTTAGCTAGGTATTATCAAAGCAGATGGGCAAGGACAAGTGTGACCTGGCAAGTGGCCATTCCTGAAGGGGAAGAAAGAGAGAATGGGGGGACCTGTCAAGTTAGGGGGAAGGGAGGCAAGAACAAACAGATCTGCATACCCGCAGACAACAGCTTGGAACCTCTTTTACCATAAGACACCTCGCCTCCATCCTCACAGCTGGGGATGAATTTTGTTTAGGACTAACCCTCAGGAAAATTCTTTCTGAAGGGTGACTGAACTATAAAAGTGATGGGCAAAAACACCCCATGGTGTTTGTCCCTGTCTCTCTCTCTGTCTTTCACTTAAGACAACAAAAGAAATAGCGTTCGGACTTTGGGAGCAGATACTGACCTGAGAATTTTATCAGCACTGTTGCTGGCAATTTGTGGTAAGGAATTTCACCTTGAACCAGGGCTATCTTGTTTGGTTTTAGTACTGGGTAGTGTTCTTTCTTTATTTCTCTTGGAACTGTTTCTGCCTTTCATCCGGAACACATAGACCCACTTAAAATCCATCCTTTTGGAGTTGAATAAACTTGCTCTATTCTTTAACCATGAAATCCAGTGTAGCATTCAAACTGAATTGTGTGGGTCACCCCACCAGAAGGAGCAAACTGTTGTGTATTGATCCTCTTTGAGGGCAATGGACCTAACAGATTTGGACTGGCCAGTGGAGGCCTGGTCAATGCAAAGCACAGGTTTTTTGAGGGAAACAAGACTATGAGTGTGCTAGCATTATCCTGTAAATTATAACCAAGCCTGTTGGATGCCAGAGCATCGCTGGTGTGTTACTCACACGCTGCTGGAGGCGGAGATGCTGGACCAGCTTGTGACTACACACAGATGCTCTTTGTGTGACCTGCTGACTGACTGACTGTTTCTGAGCAGCCCAGATAGGAGCTACAGCAGAGGAGTACTGTGAGGCAGCTCAGATTGCAGAGTAGGAGGTGACACAGCCCCTCACTGGGCTGTATTGCACCCCTGGGTGTCACAATGGATTCAGCCCCACTGGCCAAGCCAAGCCCTCCTATTTGTCCATGCCATGCTAGCACACCTGCCCACTCAAGTGTCCCTCCCCCAAAGCAGTGTTCACCAAGAACGACCCCCCAGCCCTTGCCTGACTGCTTCCTACATTGCCCTGCAGCTTCTCTTGCTAGCCTGCTGGGCAGCATTTCTGAGCCCTGCAAGCTGGCCGACAGGTCATTGCACTGTGGTGGTTCATGTTGGTGGTGGGTCAGCCATCCTGATCTGTAAGAGCTAGGGACTCTTTGGAATGTTCTGTGCCAGGAAGGGGCTAGAGCAATGCAAGAGATTATCACCACAGACTGGATCTTGCCATAGCTAAGAGCTCAGCTGGCCCTCACAGAGCCCCCTAATCCTGGGTCTGGCCTGTAAGCCACTAGTGAGGCCAAGGCCTTGCTCCACCCATCCATGCAGTCAGGGGAAGTTTTCCCATCAGACTCAGGGGAGCTGGGCAAGGCTCTGATTTGGGAACAATCCAGCTGGGCAGTGGTATAAACACTAATCAATGCCTTCATTTTGCAAAGCTGTTATGTGGCTGGGCATTGGTCACTATTCTCAGGAGATTTAACAATTTTATCCCTTTCTTTTCACCCCTGTTTTTGCCCTTTCAGGGGTGAAATTCACAGGCTTTTCTCCACAGCAATGAGGTCCCGAAGTTTTACTGATTGATAAAAATGCCAGCTGAGAGTCTAACTAAATCCCAGGATTCCAGGAACTTGGGCTTTGAGAAAAATAATAGACATTGCAAGACACATTATGAAATTCGGAAAGGCCACGTACACCGTTGATTTGCCTGCCTGGACCCAATATGTGCACTGATGCCAAATTCACTCTGGTGTGAATCAGGAGTCAGCGTGTGGAAAATCATGTGGCGTGAAACCAATACGCGATCTGTACTGGGAGCACCGAATCAGCAAGCTTCCTACTTCAGGAGTTTCTTTGTTGGGGGCAGTCAGAAAGCCATTGACTTTGGGCCTGTAGTCGTTACCTCCCCACATTTACAGATGAGCATGGAGGCCAGGACTGAAATCTCTGGCATCCCTGAGGTTCCTGGAGGGTATCTGGGCCTTTCTCCCAGACGATGTCAGCAACTGCCCATTAGCTTCTCAATCTAATCTAGACTGAACTTTCCAGGCAGGGATCCGGCATTAGGTGTTTCTGTGACGTGTTTTCAGCAGCAGAAAGACCCCAGAGTGCCACTATCTCAGCCCTTCCTCAGCAGCCTTTGCTGGCTGTGGCTCTAGAGTGCATGTCCCCAGAGACAAATGCACTGCTCTGTACTGGGACTGATGCAGCCGGGACGATCCTGCCGGCATTTGGGTTCAGCTCTGTTGTGTGGTCTCATGCTAGCAACCAGCCACTCACTGCTGCTTCAGGCTTTCTACCCTGTACTCACCCACAGGGTGGAAAACACCAAGATGCTCCCATCCTTCAGTGACTGATCACTGGGGGGCAGAAGGTCTTTCTGTCTTAATGGCAGCTGTGCAGGAAGCCAACAGCTGGCCTGATGCCGCCAGGACTGCACTGGGACACCTGGTCCAGTTGCAAACAGTTATTCAATCCAGCCACATTAAGGCCCCTTGTTAATCACTGTGGGAGCAGTTTCAGCTGGGCAAAAATTTCTGGCTGTTTGGTGACACCAAAACCACTTGCACCTGGGTGTCGATTTGGCTGAACTGGCTGTTTAGAGGAAAATAGCTGAATAAATTGGAATGGTTTTTTTGGTGGGGTAAGTTCAGTTAGAAACAACTTTTCTTTACAAAACATCTCTGAACTTTATTATTTTTTTTAACAAGAGACTGTTGTAAAAATGGTGGAAATCAAACCAAAACACTACATTTGGCCCAGAATGAAATGTAACGTTTCTGACTTTTCAAACTGACCAATGAGAGTCATATAAGTCACAGAACCAGCTACTGGTGTCCACAAAGGTGACTTCCTCCTAGTAGCTCAGAATACACTTTGGCACTGACCAGCACTTGGCAGAGTTTAGAGATTTTTGTGTCTGTGAGAGTGAGAGTGAGAGAGAAAAATAAAATAAATACAAGAAATCTTTCTGCACTTCAAACTGCATTTCCAGGGCAGATTTTTTTCTTACCCTCCACTCCCCCCCCCCCAATTTTTTTAACTTCTCTTAAAAAAAATATAGCAGAGTGAGTGAGAGAGATTAATGTTTTCCACCTGCCTTCCAAGATTTACTGGAAGGGTAACAGTCCTGTGATACCAAAAATACTTTCCTTCTTTCCTCATTAGGAAAAAGACCTCTGCAGCTTTATTTATATGTATCTATATCTGCCATGTGATCTCCTTAATATGCAGACTCTGCAGCTGCCCCCCTCTAACTCCTAAATTCTGTGAGAGACACACACCCTGCAGGGACGGGATCTTTTACGCCATACCTGAAGTCAATGGGAATTTCCCATTGACATCTGTGGGTGTTGATCAATCTCCACATGTCAGTGTCCTTGATCCACTTTTGGATGTCCTGACCTCCTGGTGGGAAGCTATAGAACTGTAATGCTGGTGCACCTATTTGCAGGGAAGAATCGGTCAATCTGAGAAATTCTCTGCTCATTGGCTGCTTTTCTCCAATTTCCCACCTAGTGGAGAGGAGCAGCTAGTGAGTGCTGGTCCATACGCTGAGGGACATTAGTGTTTCTTAGCTCATGGAGCAGGCTTTTCTTCACACTTGGAGCTGTAGCAGAGGTCTGGGAATCACTGGGAAAACAATCTAGTGAAAAAGTACAATATTTTGAGGTTTTCATTTTGAGGGAATCAAATGGGACAATTTGTTTTTGGTGAAATATATATTCAAACATTCCAGTTTTGGGAAATGTCAAATTTGTATTTTTGAGGTTACAGATTTTCACTTCTTTCCTACTTTTCCCCTTTTTAACCAGAGTGCAACAGAATGAACGATAGTTAGGGTGTCTCTTACTTCTTCCTTCTGCCAGGCTCACTTTCCAAAACTTCCTCAACCTTGGGAAGTTAGAACAGCATAGTCAGTTTATCTTCTGCTGTCCTAAAACTCTTCCAAAGTTGAGGAAGTTTTAGAGAGTGAGAATGTCAAAAGGGAAAACAGAAAACCTTAAGCAAAACCTGGACATCTTCTATTGTGTCCTGTGGCAAAATAGCAAAAAACAGAAAGAAGAAAAGGGAGCAAAATCAGTTTCAAAATTAAATTTGGCACTTTTCATTTTGATACACAAAGGACACTTTGGCAAATAGCATATTCTGCAAGAGACAAACTTATTTTTAAAAAATGTTTCCAGCTAAAAACATAACCCATTTCTAGATGCATGTGATGCATTTAAACAATGGCCACCAACCAAAGATATTGTAGGTGATTGCTAAATCTGTCACACAGTGCACTGTGGTTATTCTCCAAATCAGCTGAGGTGCTAACTAGCATTATTTTCTCCCTAAAATAATATCAGGGAACATTTCTGTAGCTCCCAGGAAAGGCCTGCTGTTGCATAGTGTTGTTAGGAACATTGCTGTGTACTAGCTGGGCTGCATCCACACTCCTTTCCTCCTCTATCCAAGCTAGGGAACTAATCACTCTTCTGTCTCGTGTTTTGGCAGCTGCCTCTCAAAAAGATTTACTTGCATGACACAGGTGTGCAATGGTGCGTAAACATGCATGCCTGTGCTGACTCTGCGTGGCCATGGTGCATTGCATGGCAGTGTTTGATTCAACGGCTGTCATATTAAATGTCCTATGCTTTGGTGTCTTTAGTGGGTTATTGTTTTCAGGCCTCTGGTTTTTTTGTTTTAACCTCTTCCCTAAGCCAGAAAATGCGGATTAGCCTCTCCCAAGCAGCATTCGCCTGACGAGCACTGTTGACTTGCACAATCTCTGTGTGGAATAATGGCGGAGCCTTATCTGTTGCAAACAGGAACTTCCCACAAATTGTGGCTCAGGTTTGCCTTCATCACCTGCTCTGAACTCCAAAAGATCAGGTAAGAATAGCCTTTAGTCCTTCAGGGGATTGTTGGTTCATTAGATACCTTGGCATGCAGCTGGTAGAAATGAACATGTGTCTGTTCTGCCAAGTAGAAGCAAAACAAGAGCAGTAGTAACAGGAGAAGTGCTACTGTGGAGCACACAGGAGCTGATCATGTGACAGCAACTCACTGAATATTTAACATCTTATTACTTGGGTATATTATGGACAGGCCAGCTCTGTAGCTAAGGCTCAGAGAAGTTTTGTGCCTCTAGAGCAGGGGTCGTCCCCTTATGATGCATAAGAGTAGTATGGCAATTCTGATCCAACCTGCCACTCTCCTTCTTTGGGCACAGAATGGATTCTGAAAATTGGAGTCAATCTGTTGATGAGTTTCTGAATTGAAATTAATCTTCAAAATGGATCCTCTTCAGAAATTTGGCTCCTGGGCTCAACGCTCATGTCCCAAATGATCCCTAATAATTGTCAACATGAAAATTAGCCTAGGGGCAGATCTATCTGGGCACACAGGGTGGCTTTTGAAAAAATACTTGTAGCATGAATGGTCCACCTTTGCCATTAGTCTTCATAAGTGAAAACTCCTCCAGCAGAGGTGGAATGGAAGAATAACATTCTCCATCAGAGAAATGCCATGGAGAGTTGCCTTCTTTCAAAATGGCTGCCATCTCTCATTGATTTCAAAGACTGAGGCAACAGACATCCTTTGTGAAGATGGCCATGGCCTCCCTTCATCTGCTTCTTAGGGTGCTATTTACTACGTCCTGACACCCACAAGTTCACCCTCTTCCCTGAAGAAAGCTTGGCTGGGTTTCCTGGGATTATCATGGCATTGAGGGAATGCATGTATGTAAATATGTACACACCTTGTTTGTAGGCAAAGAGAGACTACACAATGCAATGGTGCAATATAATGAGAGGCAGTGTGGCCTAGTTGTTTATAGCACTGGACATGAAGTGGGGACTCAGGAGTTCTGGCTTGTTGGGTGACCTTGGGCAGGTCACTTCACCTCTGTGGCTCACCTGTAAAACAAGGGATAATTGTATTTCATTTGCAAAGTGCTTTGAGAGCTATCTATGACAAATGCTATGTGAGAGCTCTCATTACCATCATCATCTTGGGGTGACCACAATAGGCTGTATAGATCAAGTGTCAGTAAAGTCTTAGTGCCACACCACCCTATCATGCCTTTTCAGCGTCTTTCACGGGAGGAAAACGCTGTTTTAGAAACACTTTAGCCTATGTTCAAAAGTTACTGGGACTAGTGTTTGTATCCTTCCGCTTGCTGTGTCAATTACCAAGGAGTCCAAATGTCCAGTATTCAGGGGGTGGAGGAAAATAAACTAAAAAAATCATTAAAATGTTTGGAGACAGCTTTTCTAATACAGATGAGCATCCCAAATTTAGAGCCCTACATCCCAGGACTAGAATCAAATGCTGGAAGTGAAAGATTTTGGACAGGAAATCTGTTATGAGCCCAGGTTGGTGCAATTCAGGGGAAAACAAGTCACATGAAAGAAGGAAGGAAGGAAAAGTGTCTCTAACAGGGTACTTATATAGACAAATCAACAAAACTCCTCAAAGTAGCTCATTGAAGCTGATCAGGGTCTTGGAATTTTGGAATAAATCCAGGGGAGTTGGGCAGGGTACAGGTGAGGGGGAGGAAAATGTATCATCAATCTTGCATGAGACATGTGTCTTTAGCACATATCAAATAATGACCTTGAGGTTGCCCAGTCTAGAGCTCTAGTTTTAGGAAATTATACCATACAGGTGGTAGAAATTCATGTTGGATCCATTGGTTTTAAGTTCAATACCCCCTGAGGCTTTGTAACATCCTGTGATTTTGGGCTACACCTGCAAAACCAGTCACTGTTAAAATCTGACCCTAGGTTCGTTAGATCCAGACTGCTACTGCTTGAGCTACAGGAGTAACTGACACAGTAGTAAGCTGTTATCTTCTATATTGACCAGTCACTAGAGATAACTTCAAAAGGCCATTTTGCTGAGGATTTACCTGAGTGTTTGTTGGACAGTACTAGAATGGTGGCAGTTGAGATTCCTGGGTTCCTTTCCTGGCTCTGGAGGGAAGTGTGGCCTAGTGGATGCACAAAGTGCAACCAAGCATCCAGATTTGGTCCTGGGCCCCAGAGCAACCCAGAACCTGGAAGGCAGAAAGATGGTGCCTCATGTGGTGCTCTGTTTTGAGAGGCAAAGCACAAATCCTGGACCCTGGCTTCTAGTTCCAGCTCTCCCACACCTGGCCTTGTGGAACTTAATCTGTAGGATGGAGGCGCTCACACATGTCAGCCTCCCCTGGGAGAATTGTAAGACCTTACTCAGGAATAGCCAGTGTACTTCACAGCCCTTACCTCTAGCCAACTGAAGACGCGGGCCTAGAATGCATGATGGCTGCTTATACCTCAGCAACGTTTGCCTTTCTCTAGTCTGACTGCTCTTGCTGTAGTGCAGTGGTTCTCACTCAAACTTTTGCAGGTCAGGACACGCTTGGCAGCATATTGTGATACCACGGGACACACCAGCCCATCCCTTCAGGCCAAATCCAGACATCTCCCCGGTTCTCCATGACACACTTACCACTGTCTGGTGACACAGTGGTTGAGAACCACTGCTGTAATGTAGTGGGGGATGTGAGTGCACTCATCTCAGCAGCAAGTTTTCATCAATTTTAGCAGCCAGCCTCTATTGATTGTGTGCAAATAGTGATCTTCAAACACTTATAAGAGGGACTAATCTGGGTGAATTTCACCAGGGTTGATGAAGCCAGGACCACCATTCATGCTAGGCACCTTTGCAGCTTTAATACCAGGACCATCCCACTGGTTCCAACACAGAGGGGGGCTATAGACCTTCAGAGAAACAGCTGGACAAAACCCAGTTTTTCATTTTTCCTAATTGTATTCTCATACCTATTTTTCAGGTCAAGGCAGAGTCCTGGCATGGGCCATTTCAGCCCAGATACATACTTTTGGTAAAGTAGTACACAACTGAAAACAGGGTCTGGTCATGAGAATCATCAAGCAACCTTTACTACAGGTGTTGTTAGCATCTCTCCCTTTAATTGATCACTTCGGCTATGTCCACATGGGGGTTTTATTTTGAAACAATGACCGTTGTTTCGAAATAAAACTGGCCATGTCTGAACAACGTTTCTTTATTTCGAAATGACGGGACCCCGTCATTTCGAAATAACGTGCGTTGTTTCAAAACAATAAAACCTCACCTGCAATTGAAATAGCCGTTGTTTTGAAATGGTTGTTTCGAAACAATGCCATTTGGACACATTGTTTTGAAACAACGGCTATTTCGATTCCGGCGTGGCTTGACCTTCTTCTCGGGGTGCTCAGGGACCAGGAAGTGCCCTGCCAGCCTGGTGCGTTGTGCCTGCAGGCAGCAAGCAGGATGGCCCAGGCTTGAGGTTCTGGAGCACAGTTGCTGGGGCACAGGTGTGACGCCGGGCACCAGTCTGGTCCCAGGAGAAGACCTTGTGCCTCCTGCGGATCTGGGGCAGGGAGGACATCCATGCCAGGTTCTGGGTATGTCACAGAAATGTTGACGTGTACCGGGACATGGCTGAGGCCCTGTCTGCTGACGGCTACGAACACACCACGGAGCAGATGCGCTCCAAAGTCAAGAGCCTGAGGCAGGACTATGCCCGGGCCAGGGAGGCCAGGCAGCTCCAGGGGCCAGCTATTGCCACCAGCTGCCCCTTCTTCAATGAGCTGGATGCTTTTTTGGGCCAGGAGCCCAGTGGCCTCCCTTCCCAGCCAGTGGACTCCAGCAAGCCCCGCACCCTGGCCCTGTTGCCTGAGGGAGCCCCCTCAGAGCTGAAGCTGCCCTTGACATGGGCAAGACCAGCCAGCCCAGCAGCGCACCACCTGCCAGCCCGGAGCTGATCCCTGCTGAGGAGGAGAGGGCCAGCAGCCCCGAAGAGGAGCCGGAGGGGGAGGCAGCCACCCTGGAAGGCACATCGAGCTGGACAACAAGACTGCAAGTCGGTGAGTGTTCCCCCCCCCGCCCAAGGCAGGCAGGCCCAGGAGTGCAAGGCATGGGTACATGGGGGGGCATGGCCCTGGGACGTTAGGGCTCGGTCCCGGGGGGTGGGCACAGGCTCTCCCATGGATGCAGGTGGCAGGGAGGCATGTGGAGACAGTCCTGGGTCCAAGCAGGATGGCGGTCCCTCAACACGGGGGTGGCAATAGGCAGACATGGCAGCATGCAGGGCAGAGGGCCTGAAGCCAACACTGCTGTCACGTGGCCTCAGGAGACTTCCTGGGCCACATGCTGCCGAGTACAGCTCACTACTGTGGGCCACGAGGCCACGTGCCCGCTGAGTCCAGTGTACACAGCACACAGATTGGGAATCCTGCTGGCAGTCAGGGCAGAGGTGTTTGCAGCTCAAAGGCTGCACACACCAAAGCCAGTAGGCTGATGGTGTGTTCTCACTTCTGCCCTGCAACTCATGCACCTGCTCCCGGGCTACTCCTGCGAGCCTGCCCACCACCACAAGGCCAAGGAGGAGACCCCACCGGACCTGGGGCGAGATCCTCGCCAGCCTGCTCCAGCTCGGCCAGTGAGCAGAAGGCTTGTCCCGGGCCTGGCGAGTGGAGCAGGGGAGGTGCCAGGACGCTGCCCTCCAGCAGCACCAGTGCGCTGCAGGTGCTGGCGAGCACGTCGTGGCAGCGCTGGAGCGGGAGGCGACTGCCCTGGAGTGGCAGGCAATGGCCCTGGACACCCTGAATGTAGCTGTGCACCACATCAGCACCCACCTTGCCCCCCAGAACCCCGAAGGACTGCACCTCCTCTGGACCCCACTGTCCCTCACTGCTGGCGCCCCTGGACCCGGGCTGGCCACGGGGAAGGGCGTGGGGCAGCGGGCCATGGCCCAGAGGTGGCTCCCCCATAATATGCCCCCACCTAGCTGTCCCCAAACCCCCACCCCACATCCCTTTTCCCAGTTTAGTCCCCCACCAGTTCTGCCTCCACCCCATATCCCTTTTCCCAGTTTAGTCCCCCACCAGTTCTGCCTCCACCCCACATCCCTTTCCCCACTTAAGTCCCCCCCCAGTTCTGCCCCCACTCAAACCTTGCTGCCTCCCAAGCTCTGCCTTCCCCGACTCCCTTCTTTTTATAAATAAAACAAGTTCATCCATGTTAACAGTTGAAGTTAAGTGTTTTATTGGGTTGGGTTCAGGGTGTGGGTGGGTTAGGTGGGGGCTGGCTGTAGCAGAACTGGGGAGTGGGCAGTATGGTGGGACAGGCCTGGCCCTCAAATGTCCTCCTGGGCAAACGGGTCCCTCAGTGCCTCCCGCACAGTGCTTGCTCTGGGCGCCAGTCACTCCCTCAGGGCCGACACCTCTGGCTGCTGGAACAGGGCACCAACGAGCTCTTCCTCGGCCTCCCACGTGGTGGTTACTGGCTCCCCTCGGAGCTCGCAGAGGTTATGCAGAGCCACGCAGGCACTGATGACCTCCACAATTCTGTCTCGGCGAGGTGCAGGCGCATGAGGAGGCACCTCCAGCAGCTGTCAGTCTGCCAAATGCCCGCTCAACCACCTGGTGGCAGCGGCTGACGCGGCAGTTAAAAAGCTGCTGTCTGGCATTGCAGGGTCCTGTGTAGTGGCACATGAGCCAGGGATGGAGGGGGTAGGCCGCTTCAGCAACAATGAGGACGGGCACCTCGACCTCCCCAATGGTGATATGGGGGGGAAGAAGGTGCCTGCCTCCATGCCCTGGTACAGGGAGGAGTTGCACAGAACACTGGCATCGTGTGCCCTCCCCAGCCATCCAACATAGCAGTTCTGAAAGATGCTCCGGTGGGCCACAAGGTCCCGCAGGATGACTGAGTGGTATCCATTCTGGTTCCAGTACTTGGCTGCCCGGTACAGTGGGGCTCGCACAGGGATGTGGGTGGCATCGAGTATCCCTCCGCAGTTTGGAAAGCCCAGGGTGGCGAGGCTGGCGATGGTGTCCCTGGGTGACGAGGTGTGGCAGTAGGACCTTGCTGATGGTGTGGGTGACCTGCAGCAGCACTTCCCTGGTGGTGGACCTCCCGACACCAAAGAGATGGGCAAGGGACCTGTGGGACTCGGGAGTGGCCATCTTCCAGAGAGCGATGGCTACTGTCTTGTCCATGGGGATGGCTGCCCTCATCACCGTGTCCCTTCGATGCAGGACTGGGGTGAGCTCGGTGACGAGGTGGGTGAAGGTGTCCCTGCTAACCCGGAGGTTCCTCCTCCACTGCTTGTTGCTCCAGGTTTGCAGGACAACCCGCTCCCACCAGTCTGTGCTGGTGTCCTGTGCCCAAATGCGCTGTGGCACATAAGAGGGAGGGGGAGCTATTGCTGCTGTGAGGGCCACTGAGACGATGGTCTGGGGCTCTGCTCCAGGCTCATCGGGCTCAGGGAAGAGTGTGTCCCACAGCAGGGCAGCACCCTGCCAGCTAGCAGCGAGTCTACCAAGCGCTCAAGGATGGTATGGGAGCCGGGGAGCATCCATAGCCATCTCTCTCGCAAGCTCTTGGGAGTCACAATGGACAGGGAGGGGAGGTTAGTTTCTGTTTTTATGTGATTGGCTGGCAACATGGCTGGCAACATGGCCCAGCAAGGGGGCCATGTTGCCACGCCTCCCATGCTGCCCCTCTCCTGAAGCAAAATAGCATGTCCAGACACAGGGCATGCTATTTCACTTTGAGGGTTTCCCTTATTTCAGTTTAATATTTTCTTATTTTGATTTGTTATTTCAAAATAAGGATTTTATTTCAAAATAACTCATTTCAAAATAACTTATTTCAAAATAACAGTTTATGTGTGAACATAGCCTTTGTGCACACCTTTCAGCTTCTGCAACCAATGAGACAGAGGGCCTACAGAAAACAGCCACCTTCTTTATAGTCCTAAGTCCTTCCTATTGAGGTAGGAGTCCTCTAGAAAACATAACATGTAAGCATGTAACTTAACACTGTGTCATAAAACGCATGCATGGGGAGGGGGTTGAATTAGGGTTGGCCGGGCCATCTTATTTCTGCCACTTCCTAACTTTGGAATGCTTGACTCTGCGAACTGCTATTGCAGCCATACTGTATACTGGAGTGTCAAACGGCAGACCACCGGCCAAATCCGATCCACCAGATGCTTTTGAGTGGCTGCCATGGTCTAAAGGGCTGGACCTCTGCAGAGCCATGCCTGCTTGCCAGCGCAGGGTCCCCTGCAGCAGGGGATGGGCAGCTTGGCCAGGCTGTGGGGTTTGTGCAGCCACAGCCGCACCAGCTCCGTCCTCCACCAGCCAGCAGCAGCACGAGGCAGGCCGTGCGAGCAAGTGACCAGGCACTGGTTTCGGGGCTCTGTGAACAGGAAGCCTCTCCAAGTAGGGGACAGTTGGGGCCTCTCAGGGTGGGGGGAGCTGGGCTGCCTGGCTCACCAGATAAATAAAGCTGCCAAGTGCCTCTTAGCTGGGCTGCCGGCCCTGTCACAGGGGCTCAGCGGTGAGGTGGCCAAACCTCATCTCCCCACGCTGGGGAGGGGCAGAGGCCCACAGGCAGGTGCTGACTGACAGGCTCGTACTGCGTCCCAGGCCTACAACAGCAGCCCTGCCACCAGACTGGGAGTGACACTGCCTGCACCTCAAGTGTAAGGCTTCAGCTACCCCTCCAGAGGTCCCTCCCCTGTACACACAGCCCTCCAGCACCCCACGTCCCAGGCACTGTCCTTCTCTGGGGAACCTGAAACATGGTAACCTTAAGCTGAGAGGGCACAGTCAGGAAAGCAGTGCGGGCTGTTATATGCCTACAGTCATTTTACTTGACAAAACCGAAGCTCCTATGCTTTGTAAAATCAAAACAAATTTGAAACTTAAAGCAGCTGTCTGAAAGTGTTTTAATGCTACTATTTGCTTCCATCTGACATTTATCTATGTGTTTTCTCTCTATCCCAGAAGTTATTTATTCTGCCTTTCTAGGAGCTTATTTTTAGGTTATGCAATTGTCTGATTTTATTTTTCATTTAAAGCACTAAAAATCTAAGCAATAGGCCCTGGCTATATTACACAGCACTGTATGTGTTTGCTGAAATTGGAAACTTGGGGTATGAACAGTGTTTCTCTGGAGTGTGGACCTCGAGCAGACTTTGACCAAGAAATCTGGACCTTGACAAAAAATAACTGGCTGCCTGTGTTGTATGTAATGTGTAGGGACAAGGGCAGCCATTTAAAAATCAACATGTACCCCAAATACCACAGTTTTTCTCTGCATAGGGAGACTCCATGGGAACACACAGCTGCTGTTGGAAATGCTGACTTGTTACTAGCTAACCCTGGATATATTAATTTAACAACAGACACTGAGCAGGAGTTAAAGCATAATTTGGTGGGCCCCGGAACCCTCCTAAATTTCCAGGCTCCCCTCCTGCAGGTCTGGGGCCCCTTTCACCCACCCCAGCTAGTGCCCTCAAAATACTTGCCCACCACCCCAGGTAGTGCCCCCCACATTCCTGCCCCCCACCCAAGCTACTACCCCACATGCCTACCCTCCACACCAGCTACCTCCACCCCAGCTACTGCCCCCAAACTCCTGCCCCCCAAACCCAGTACTGCTCTCCCCACACCTATCCCCCACCCCAGATACTGTCCCACATAGCCACATCTCAGCCCTCATCCTGACCCCTTCTTCCTACCCCACCCCCCATGCACTTTCCCCACTGGCTGCCCCAACCCTCCTGGCCCCCTTTGCCTGTTCTGCACGGGTGGCTGAGGAGCCGGGCCAGTGGGAGAGAGGCTGCAGGAGGCTTTGGCCAGTCGGTGAGAGGGGGGCCTGGCCGAGACTGGGTCGGGGCCGCACGTGCAGGAAGGGGTGTGGCTGTCGCAGGCTCCTGGGAAAGGAGGGGAGGGGTGGCTGGGTTTGCTCCAGCCCGCAGCCCCTTCCCTGAGCCATCTCTAGAGGAACGCACTGGAACGCTACATTCTGGCATGTTCTTTCTACTTTTAGGAGGCCCAGTGTGCAGCATTCCCAGGCGTTCCCCTATTTTCAGGGGCCCCAGCACCCTGCCTCCTAAAAATAGGGGCCCCAGGACACCGTTCTGGGACATTCAGGCTAACTTTAACCCCTGACTAAGAGCTGTACCATGTAGGAATTAAGCAAAAGTCTGATGATCTTGCAATTGAAGAGTTTCTGCAAATCCTTTCTCCCACTAATAACTTTGTTGATTTAAAGAGGACTAATTGTAGAATTAGCTCTCGTGTCCAATAGCACTATGCATTTTCTACCTGCGTTTGCTCCGACCAAGCACTGTATAGCAAGTGAATTTGGTTCCCACTATATTTAGAGCTTCAGTTTAGATTAGAAGACCCAAAATAGACCTGTGGTACTTAATCCAGCTGTTTCCGAGGCACGGTTCCTGGAGTTTGGGGCACGTGCCCATTTGGAATTAAAATCTGCAGAGGGGATTTTATGATCAACCAGATTTTTTTATAAAGGTTGAGCTACCCCATGTAATCCAGGAGGAGGGAGAATTTATTAGGAAAGGGAAATGTCTGAACTCAAAATTTGTGGTTTATGGAAAATCATTCTGCAAAGCAGGAGAGAAAAAGGCAGCTTTGTTTGTAGATTGCAAAAAGAGCCAGTGAGACCCAGGCATGAAATAAGAAGAGCTGGGTTGGGATTGAGCATAAATCTACCCTGGCTGTCCCTCTTTAATCCTGCTGTGTGTGTACATGCCTGCCTTCCCTCCCTTCAAAAGAGGGGTCGGTGGTGACGCTGGCCCAGCAGCCACAGAGATTGGAAGCAACTATGGGGGCGGGTCTGGGCTGCTTTAATCCTTGCGTCCATTGGGATTACTGGATAACACGGTCCTGTAATCTGCAGGGTAGCTTGTGGGCGCGCAGAAATATCTCCAAGCAGAGGAAATAAGCAGACTTCAACCGCGCAGAACAGAGCAGCCAGTGTTTTGGGGGCACAGAAGGAAAAAAGCAAGGTAAGAGCCAGTAAACTTGTCCTCTGCTCTCTGAAGAGAAGAGGGCACAGCAGAGTTATTTGCTATGTGTTTTTTCTTTTCCCTTCTTTAAATTGCTTATTATAAACCTGCTCTGTAATTTTTTAAAATATGCGCACAACACTTGGATTTCCAAAGAGTGCTAAAACTATAAGAACTTCCAGCCAAGCCAAGCTAATCTCTCCTGATCTATTTCCACTGTTCTAATCTATCTTGTCCTGGTCTAAATACCTCCTTTTTCTATTCTCAATAATACCTGCGTGGGAAGGAGTTAGAGCTTTTGACGTATGTGCCGGGGAGTTAGGAATACAGTCCGTGCCAAACATTTATATTTCTGCTCTATGTGAAAGATAAATTATAATTCCAGGGCAGCTGTCTTTCTCTTTCACTCTCCACCCTTTCCCATTCTTTGTTTTGCTCTTTACCTCTTTTATTGTCTCTCTCTGGCCTCCTAAAACTCTCCTATATTCCTGATGCTTTCACTGCCAGGGTCAGCAGCCCCGTAATGTTATAAATGCACTGAACTGCTTTCCTCACTTGCAAAAAGACAGCTGCAGCACTATATAACAAACATTATCATTCGCCACGTGTGCTTCATAACAGGCTGAGCCTATATTTCTCCCCTTATAAGTCCTTGGTGTTGTGAAATATACAAACCAATGTGTTCAGGACAAACTTGAAGCTATTGTGAAGTTTGCAAGAGCTGGAGTTCTGGTGTGGGACTTAGTTTTGTGTGTTTCTTTCCTCATTCCCCAGCTCTTAGGTCCTTGTGAGCTCTATAAAATTGTGTGAAGGATCAGAAAGGATGCAGCACTAAGTCTTTTTGGTATGACTAATGAATTTATCACATGAGCTTTCATGGGAGAAATCCCACTTTATCCCCACTTGAAAATGGAGAACGCGTGTGATAAATAAATTTGTTAGTCTTTCAAAATGCTGCAGGTCTCCTTGCTTGTAGTCCTATGGCTTGTTTGCCATATTGGAACATAGTGTCCTGGCTTTGGGCAAAATCTTGGAAAGTGCCTCATATTGTGTTAGAAGGGTGTACCAGCAGGCCAGCTGTTCGCTGTGTACTGTGCTGCGTGCATTTAAAAAAAACTTTTTTTCCACTTTAATTTTTAATTGGGTATGGGAGTGACATGTCTCCCAGCTCTGGAAACTGTTGCAGCATAGATCGGGTGTCGGGAACATATCGTTGCCCAGGGCTGTGGTCAACACACTACTTGAGGACGCCATGGCACAAGGAGTGAAGAAAGGAGGGTGTTGTGCCTTTGGTTCCACCAGCAGAATTGCATGTGTTACAGGGTCTGTCACTTGGGGGGGCTGTCTGCCATCAGGATGCTGGGGTGTTGCCATCAAAAGGGAATCAGTGCACGTAGCAGGCTGTTCTATAAGTTGCCTCGCCTGCTGGCTTGCTGTGGGGGCTGGCTCTGTGCACACACTATGGCCCAGGCTGTCTCTGGGTAGCAAGTGGGATGTGCCTGGATTTGCATTGCCTTGAGCGGGGTATTTATAGAGCCTGGTAGTTGGAGGAGCCATGGATGGCGCATTGCATTTCCCTGCAGTTCCATGCTTTATTGTCAGCCCACCACTTCTTCCTCACTGTGTCCACGTGTAACCCTGCCCTTCACCCAGCAAGTGATGTACATAGCCACCCACACCCATTAGCCTTGATTATAGTGGGGTACCAGGGACTGCTCTCCACCATACCTAGACAGCCAGGGGAGGGGAGACCCAGTAGAGGGAAAAGGCGGGGGTGGGGGCAGTGGGTGCTAAGAGTGATTGGGTTGCCAGTGATGCAGCCTCCTGTCCCCAGTGGCCAAGCCAGGCCCGTTCAACAACTGTTTGCATTTTCCAACTGATCCCCTGATCTGCAGCCAGCTCTGGGGTGAAGCAGCAGCCAACAGCTGAGGAAGGAGGGATGATTTTGGCCACAGATGCTACGGCAACCGCCAGCTCTTCAAGGAAGGGCTAGGGTAGGGCTCTTGAACATGCAGCCCGTGGGCTGTATGCGGCCCTAAAGCTATTTCCTGTGGCCCACAACAACACTATCATTACCAATATTTGAATATTGTTGTATGAAAAGGTTTCAGTGATGTGGCCCTCAGGTCAATGTACTAGTCCTCATGTGGCCCTCGTGGTAATTTGAGTTTGAGACCCCTGGGCTAGGGAATGTACCACTGAAGAAAGAGGGCCTTTCCCAGTCTAAAATCTATCCCCAGGTATGGGGAATGACAGAGAATCCGACAGGGCTGGTCTCCCATCACCTTCACCTCTGGTCAATGTGGGTGTGAGGCTCCCATTTAGATCTGGCTGCATAACGCAACACTTATGCCACACTGGACACCACAGTCTCCATGTCATACTGGTGTGAATGGCTGTGCTGGGGATGCCAACCTAGGAACTGGGTAAAGGAATGGATCCAAAGCCCATGGTGGTCAGAGGTCAGTTCCACCATAGATCCAAATGGCTGAGTCCGATGGGGTGGGACTCAGGCCTCTGAAAGCAGGGCAAGGGCATGTCTCACATGCAGGGGAACAGCCTCCTTTGGGTAGGGGGGCTGTCACATCTGCTCTGTAGCCAGGATTGGCCACACCAAAGAGATGGGTATCTGTTTTGCTGGACCAGGGCATCCCAGTCTGAGGTCCTGGGAAGGGAGCCCATGCCAAAGTAAGCTGGTGCAAGGATGAGGAAACAAGTTGTCCGTTCACATGCTCAGTCCCAAACAAGGTCTCCTTGTTTCCAGTTGGAGACAATTAAAGCATCGTGGCTGATGGGGGACATATAATGACTTGACTCTTCTCTTCCCACAGTGCCTCATCTGAGTCTTTTGGGGCCTCTGGGCCCTCAGTTGCCCTGACTCCCTTGGTGTGATCAACCCTATTCCAAAAGGAGACACAACCAGCTCAAGTGAGCCAGGGCCAGGTCCAAAGCACAACCCAGACATCCTGCTGCAAGCTCTGTCGCTGCTCAGAGCCAAGCCGGGAAGCCAGGAATCTGGGTGTCCAACACTTGTGTCTCACCCACAGGGCCAGCTTACCTGCCACAGCTGGGATGAGCAGCCAGGCTCCCAGTCACTAGACTAGGCCACTAATCACTAGGACCCACTCCTGGTGACAGCTGGGAGGTTCCCAGCTTTAATCATCTGATGCACTGAATTGCTCTGTATGGTGCCTGCTCAGCACTGGTCAGCCTTACCTTTCCCTCCTCCACCCCAGAGCTGCCTCGGGGCCTGCTGGCTGGCATAGCTGAAGGCAGCTGTTTCAGGGCCAAAGCTGGGATTTTACACTGCTGCTGGGGTGTTTTGGGACCCACTGGCAAAGCCAGCAGCGTTTCGGTGACCGTTCAGCACAGATCCACATCTCACACCAGAGGTCTGTTCCCAGGCATTCTTTCAGGGGAGCCCTTGTCTGGTGAGGGCAGGTGGGGCAGCCAAGCAGGGGGCAGAGACGTGGAGATGTGGAGGACAGAGAGGGCAGAGGCTGGCTTTATTAGCTGAGGCAGCTTGTGTGTTGCAGCTGTATCTACACCCTCCAGCTGCGGCCGCATCAAATAAACATGGTCCGCTGAGGCTGTTCTTTAATTGGGAGTGAAGCAGTGGGACCCCACAGTTTGTTTTCTCAGTAAACCATCCTCCAGGCAGAAGAAGGGCCAGCGAGGTGGGGAGCAGAGACTCCGGCGCCCGCTCATTTAGACCAGCCCCAGCATGCTGGGGGCCTGCAGCGCTTGGCTGCTGCACCTGCATCCTCTGCCATGTGGTGCTGCTGGCAAAGTTTTGCTAACAGTTGAGCCTTTCCCGTTCACCCTCAGGTCCCCTTCACATTCCAGCAAGGGACGTCATCGGGACACAGTGGTAGGGGAAATGCCTAAGTGCACCACTATTCTATCCCACACGTCCCACCCCTCATTTGTATCCAGGCCCTGAAAGGGCAACACAGCTACATCTGTCAGCTGCTGGGATACTGGAATGAGACCTGCCCCACTGTGACAGAGGCTGTACACACAGGGACAGTTCCAGACCCACACAGCTTAATCAGAATAGGTAAAGGGTGAGGGGGAAACTGACGCACAGACGGGGATAATCACCAGAGATAAAGGCATGGGGAGTACTGTGTGTTTAGAGCCAGTCACCCAGAGGCAGAAGGATGGCCTAGTGGTCAGGGCAGGTTTGGTTCTGGGCTTGGCTACAGCTTTGGTCAGCTTGAAGGTGGGATGTTAGCTAGTGCACGCTAGTGTAGAGGAGGCTGTGGGCCTTTAGTGTGCATTCCACTGGTTAAATTCAAACCCAGACCTCCTCCATGAATAGAAAGGATGGAATGCGGCCACACAAGGGGCCGATTTCTCTCCGGTGTGATGTCCTCCAGTGTTCTCCAGTAACATCTCCAAGGGAAAATGGCTCAGAGTCATCAGTGACACCCCTTGGAGCAGAACACAGCCCACTATGTCTGTGCAACTGCACTAAACCCAGCACTGTCACCCTGGCGCTGCCCTCTGTCATCAGCAGTGGGCTTGGTTGTCAAAATCCCAAGGAGAGTTTGCATCAAACTTTGGACCCCGCAAAGGAACAGTATGGTCTCAGCCCCTGCTGCCTTCTTCTTTATCATAGCTGCTGGGGCCCCTGGCAAGGCTCTGGTAGGTCCCTACTGGGCCAGGAGCTGTACAGAGTTGTGCACATCCCCTGTGGTGGGCTTTCTCCTTGCTCACCCTGCAGCCAGTTACTTTCCCCACGGCCTTGCCCTGGCTAGTTGGGACTGGCCATGATAGTGACAGCCAATGCATGCCAGTGGGAGTCTCTTTCTGTCTGCTTGGATCATGTTCCCATCCTCCAGTTGGAGCCTGTGCCCAGGCATGGGGCAGCCCCCACCTGAGGGAGGTTTCCCAGGACAGCATCAGCCAGCTGATGGTTCCTGTTTTGCAAGTGGCCCAGAACTGCGCAGCGCTGAGGTTAAAGGGGCAGCTTTGGAAGTAGGCACCATATGCCCCCTGGCATGGGGAGGAGGTGCTAGGTTGGTCACCATTATCCCATTAAGTCCTTATCTTTGCATACTGCCCAAGAAGGAGGTCACTATCCATCCATCTTCCCCCAGCTCTCCTTTCCACACCTCACTCTGCCCATCCCATCATCTCCTTCCTCTCCTCATCCTCTCATGTCTGAGTTCCCTGCACAGCTGGGCTGCACCATGGACAGCAGCTTCCTGCTAGGCCAGATGGTTTGAGGACCACCTGGTGGAGTGTTGATACTGATGGACACACAGCTGGGGGCTGGCCCTGACAGCAGATGGACCTGGGACCCTGGATACCAAGGTTCATTTCTCTTCTTGGCCAGTGACTTGCCATGTGATTGTGGGCCAACTGCTGCCTGACTCTTTGGCTTGCCTTAGCCAGTCTCTTGCCTTTGCCTGGGGTCAAGGGTGGATCTTTCAGGAGAAGACAGAACAACCCTGCCCATAACCTACCTAGCATGGGTTGGAGGTCGTGCTCCCTTGGAACTCCTGAAGTGTGACAACAGGTTACCCCTCTCTTCTCCCTGAAGACTTGGGAGGGGCTTTGAGGATTCATTTTCCCCAGGAGACTGAGGCACTCATACACCAATAGCTTGGCCCAGGACTGCTTTTAAAGGGCAGCCACAGAGGATCCAACTGTGTGAGGCAGGGTGTTAGGATTCGGGCCTGTATCCATGCGGGTGTCAGTCATGCAGGTCAGCCAGGCTCATCAGCATGCCCTCGGTGATGATCCAGAGCAGCTGTGAGTGGTTTCAGCACTCCCCAACCCCCCCTTCTCAGCTTATGTTTCCTCCCAAAGGGCAGCTCAGGACATCCAGCCATGCATCCAGCCATTCCCCAGGCAGGGGGCCAGCCCATGGCCACGACGCCTGCCTTCACACAAGCAGGAGGAGAGGCTGAGCAACAGACCCTGCGCAAAATGCAGTAGCCACGAAGCAGTTGGCTATCAGTCCTCTGGCAGGGAAGATGGGCAGAGCTGTCCAGCAGTAAGCCCTGGAAGGTCTCAGACAGGAGCCAGCCAAACCCTGATTCCTGCATTAAGAAGGAAGTGTTTGCTCTCAGCTGGATGTGGAGAATCTCAGCTCCCAAGAAGCCTTTGGGGGATCCAGTGTGTATCAAAGTCTTTTCGAAATAGTGTGAGTGGCAGTGCCATGGCGGGGTGAGACCTGGGGTCTGGGAGCCCAGACTGCTGGGTTTCTCTCTCAGCTCTGGGAGGGGAGTGAGGTCTAGTGGTTAGAGCGGGGCGGGGGGACGCTAGGAGTCATAACTCCTGGGTTCTCTCCCCAGCTCTGAGAGTGAGTTCAAGTGTTTAGAGCAAGGATGTCTTGCAGACAAGCCTCCTGGGTCTCTCCCCAACTGTGGGAGAGGGGTGAGGTCTAGTGACTAGAGCCAGGGAACTCCTGCGTGCTCTTCCCCCTCTGTTACCAACTCAGTGTGAGACTTTGGACATTGCAAACCCCCCAAGGAGGTAAATGGGCTGGACCCTTGTTGAGCAGAGCTCTCTGGTGTTTGTCACCCAAGTGCTTGTGGCCCTTTGCTGTGGAAGTTGATCAGGGCAGGGGATGTATCGTGGCATGCATCTCATACAGAGCTGAGCTCAGAGCCATGCACTTAGGTGGTGAAGCCTCTCCCTGTTGTGTGGCTTGGAGGAACAGCTCCCTAGCTATCTTCCAGTGAAGGGGCAGGCATGGCAGCCAGTACTAAGGGAGCACATGAGCCCTCCCAGGAAGGGGCATGGTTAGTTCGAGGGGCACACATGAAAACTGATGATGAGTGTGTCCATCTGCTGCCCGGAGGAGATGGCACAGTCGCAGCTCAAGCTGTAGCACCTCCTTTCTCTGCTCTGGAGGCCCTGGGGTTCTGTCCCTGGGGTGCTGGCTATATAGGTGGCTATTGTCTGGCTGGTCAGGGATGAGGTGAGCTGGCCCTGCTTGGGACTGTGTTAGCTGCTGGACAAGCAATGTTCTGGCTCAAATCTTTGTCTGGACAAGGGGGAGCAGAGCTGTGGATTGACTGTGCTTCTTATATCCCTAGTATGGAGACCAACCCCCCATCAGTAATCCAGGGCTGGGAGCCACACACTCTTCCCAGCCCACACAAGTGAGCAGAGGGCAAAGACTGGAGCCTGCCCCAGAGTGGCAGTGACTCAGAGTTCACATCAGGCCATGCAACCACAGAGAACAACCCAAATGCTGGCAGGATGGCCCAGCCACAGGAAAGCATTAGGCCTGGGGTGTGTGGCCATCCTCATTGACTTTGGAACGTGGTGGCTGGGAAGAGGCTGGGATCGGAGCATTCCTGGGTCTTTGCTTCTGGTGTGAGGATGCTTTGTGAACAACTACGGCCAGATCCTTGCCCTGGAGTGTTCCTTTTCCTCCTTTGGGGTGCACAGGTACCTCACCCATTCCCCATGCTAGGTGGGCCCACGGGTGAATGAGGGCTTCTTCCTGTTGGCCAGCCAGGAGCAGAGTGTGGGTAGGAAGAAGGGGGGATGTTACTGGAGAAGGAATATTGGGTACAGGAGCTGCAGATCCCTCTTTTCTTTCATTCCTCACCTAAGAAGCTCCAGTGGCACTGGCAGAGAGCAACTCACTCTGGCTGATTCAGTGCCCACAGTCCTGATCGTGCACTGGTTTCACACCCTGGGACTTCCATTGCATCAAATCCTGATTCATAATGGGGTCAATTTGGGTCTATGTAGGTGAAGCTGCAGGCTCTCTGATTTTTATGGAACACTTTGTGATAGTTGGTGTTTCCTTTCCTTTAAAGCCCCAGCTTCTGGGGACCTGGGATTAGATCAGACCTCAGCTGGCCTTTTTATAAATCAGTACATTTCTGGCTCTCCTGGCTGTGGAGAAAAGCTTGTGAATGTGACCCCCTAAAGGATCAAAACCAGGGGTGAAAGGAAAGGGATTAAATAATTAAATCTCCTAAGATCTTCTTTCTTTTATAGGGGAAAGTGCCAGCACCACTCTCATGACAGCTGTGGAAGCATCTGTTTCACAATGATCCCATTAGTTAAAGCAGGGGTTCCCAAACCATCGGGCAGGCCCTCCCCCCAAGTAGAGGCTGTGGAGAAGCATGGGGAGCGTGTGACGGGGCTCAGACCAGTCCCACAGAGGGTGGGGAAGGAGTGTCATGCTTCTAGCCCTGCTCCATCAATCACCCCAGCTCTGCCTTCAGCCCAAGTGACACTGCCAAGAAGTGGGGCATGAGCGGATTCTGTTACTGGTAAGGGAGCATGACTGGAAAAGCTTGGGCCCCACTGAGTTAGTGGTCAGTGTATGGCCTTGCAACAGGGTGTCTTGGGCCCCCTACTGAAGGCCTCACTGTACTACCATGCCCAGCCGAGGAAGAACATTAGTGGTAGGTCCTCTGGCTTGCCTAGAGAGGCTGCAGTGAAGAAGCCAGTCAGAGCCCAGCAGGCTCATATAAAAAAGGACCTGCAATAAGCAGGCACACCAGTTGCTGACTGAGGACAGTGCTCCTGGCTGGTGTCTGGGACTTGAGCAAGATTTCATCTCTGAGCTAAGGGTGACGCCAAAATTGCTGGGGCTAAGCAGGGAAGAGGCCCAGGGAAATGCGTATAGTTTAAGGGAAGTAGCAGGTGGCTGCTACTAATAGGGTCCCTGGGCTGGGACCCAAAGGAGGGGGTGGGTGTTGTGCTCTCCCATCTGCAGATGAAGTGGCCTGTGCCCACAGAAGGGGCGGAAGACCTCCGAGAGTCAGTGTTTTATGGAACTATGCTAACCCTGGACAGGGTCGAACTGAACCAACAACCCCTAGTGACTCAGCTGGAGAGTTGGGATCAGGAATCACTAGGGAGTGGTGGGTTACTGGGAATGGGCCCTCAGGCACTGCCCTGTAACGCAACAAGTGCCACTGGCAAATCAGGTACTGACTGCCCCTCTTATACTCTCCAAGGACTGAGCCAGGACCAAGGTGTTACCAAGGGTGCTGTGAGAGGCCCTGTTGGACTTGTCCCCTAGAAGGGGAGTGTTTTGTTTGTCCACCTACAGCCAGCATGTGGCTCAGCTGGAAAACCTACTCTAGATCTTTAACTATCATCAGGGCTGGTGTGAGCAGAGCAGAGAGACTGCAGGTGCACAGATGCACCTGGCTAGTAGGGGTGCTTGCTGGACCAGAGTGGCACTGTCATAGGAATGAGATCAACTTCAGGTTCTTGCTTTGTTCTTTGTTGTTGTGGTTGGCTGGTTGGTTTTGGTTTTCAGCCCTCTCATTTCATAGCAGTAGCCAGTTCTCTCCAGCTTCCTGCTTTGCTGTATAGAGCTGGGATGGCTATAAAACAAGAGGCCAGTAGGAAAAATCTATTCCAGATGAATGCATCAGGCAGCCTGGGCCCTGAACACTTCCCCTCTCTGCTTTCCCCACCTCTATCCTGGGCAGGTGTAGCTTAGTTCTGCTAATATTTCTGTGCTGCAGCTCAGTTGTGTTGCATCCCCGAGTTTCCTCCTTGCCTATGGGAAGCGGTGTGGGCTAGTGGGTGAGGCATGGCAGCAGGTGATTAGATTCAGTCCCTTGCTTTGCTGCTGGCCTGCTCAGTAAGCTTATGCAAGTTGCTTTCTTGCCCTGTGCCTCAGTTTCCTCTTTGTCAGCCATGTCCAATTAGACCACAAGCTCTCTGGAACAGGCCCTGTCTGTTGCTGTGTGTTCAGGCCGTGCCTGGTGCTCCATGTCTCAGGGTTTGGCTAGGCCTGTCAATGCCGCCGTGATACAAATAAATAATGGTAATGTTTGATGAATTTACCCCCACCCTTTCTTTATAAAGCATCCCCTGTCCTGCAGAAAAGATGGTGTGAGCCAGCAATGCTTTGCAGGGGCCCAGCACTGCAAGTACGTCATGTGCCCCCGGTACCCCTGGCCTGCTTGTACTTGACCCATCTGAACTCTGATGTGAGAAGCAGTTGTGGGGCAGCCAGAGCTCTGTGAATCAAGTGGTGCTGTACAACTCAGGACTCCCCCAGGTCCACCTGCTGTGTGACTGTAGGCAGGCCTCTTAACTTCTGCCTCTATGACCCCATCAGTAACCTGGACTGGATGAGGCGTGGCTTCTTCAGTCATGCTCCAAGAATGGAAAATGGCTGTTGGCATGTGTTCACTCCAGCTGGGTCTGCCTCTGTTAAACTGCCCTTCTTCTAACCTGGCTGTGCTCTGGAGCTCTGGTCTTGCTTCATTACAGAGCTAAGCCACTGCCTCTCCCTCCCCCTAGGGGTGCTGTGTTTACACAGGTCTGTGGTGGATCTAATACAGATATGTTACACCATACCAAGAGCCTGGGTGCCCATCTGATGCATCACTAAGGGCTGGCAAGGAGGAAGGGGTGGCAGCCAGGGTTTATTCCAGGGTGCCAATGTGTTCTAGGGAAGCTTTGAGGTGCCTGGGGATTTTCTTCATCTGCAGGTGCGTCTCTGTGCATGCAAGTGGACAAATGTTGGGCATGTGCGGGCATGCTCCTTGAGGGGGCCCATCATTTGCGTCCTCTTTATTTACATGGACATTACAGGTGTTTCAGGGACTCCCTTAAATTCAGAGTCCCTGGTACAACTGTGCCCCCTACTTTTTCTCCTCCCATCAGCCTGGTGTGGAGCTGGGAGGGTAGCTTGTGCGCACACAGTACCAAATGTGTAGTGTTCTTACACACACATGCAGACACACCAGAAATGCTGCACTTGTGGGCATGAGAGAAACAGACATGCACAGTGCTACATCAGAACCCCTTTTCTACTGCAGTTCTGATTCAGAGCAGGACCAGCAGACTGGCCTCAGTCTGCCCTGTGAAACAGTCTGTACATGGCATGAGTTAGAGATGGTGCTTTGGACTGCGCTCTCGCTTGCCCAGGTACTAAAGGATTAATGGTTTTCTGACTATCTGCCACTGGCCTTGCCACCCATGCCCCTTTGCTGTTTTCCTATTGGCTGCAAGTGCTTGGAAACTTGCAAAATGCAACAGTGCTGTTGCAACTGATGTTCTAAGCTGCATCTGTGCAGGATGGCGTAGTCTGGAGTGAGTGTTGGAGAAGTCCTAGAGGGAACAGCTCTTGAAACCCTGTTTCAATCAAGTGAGATCATTTCTGCTCTGCAGGGCAGGGATTGCTTCTGATTATGGATCTGTGCAGTGTTTGGTGCCATTTCAGGTGAGGTGTCTCTGCGTTTCCGCAATGCCCAAAACAATCATTCGTACTTTCAAGGAGGCTTGATAAAGATCAAGGGCTTGCACAGGGACCCTGAGCAAATGTCTTCTGAGCATCATTCCTAAGCAGCTTGTGTATGGCACAGAGCAATGACGGGTGTGTGTGACTATATATGAGTGTATCGGGGGAATGGGAGCCAACTGGCAGAGGGACTTTCATTGCTTCTTGTAGCCATGACTTATGCAACTGCCTAAATCCACCTTTACAGCAGCACTCCCTTGGAATGTGGATGCTACTGGTTCAATATCCCCCACCCCACGCCACCGCCAGCTGAGAAGAGAGTTGAACAGTGATCTGCCCCCTCTAGTATCCAGACTATGGAGTGCGTCTAGCTCTTGCCCAGTTCAATTCAAGTGGTTCAACTTCAACAAGGGAAACCGAGGCAGGGCTGGTTTTAGAACACTCCATGCCCAAGGCTTGGGGCACTCAGCAGAGAGGAGGGAAACTCCATTCCAATCCTTGCATCTCACCAGAGGGAGGAATTGAAATGGAACGGTTCCTCAGCCCAGGGGAGTTCTCAAAGTGCTAGAAGATTAACAGAGAAGCTGTTGCCTACCCAGGGGTTAAAGTATAATTTGGTGGGCCCTGGAACCCTCCTAATAAGGTGGGCCCCCCTCCCTCATGGGTGGCTCCCCCACACCCTAGCTCTTGCCCCCTGGGGTTAAAGTATAATTTGAGGGGCCCTGGAACCCTCCTAAATTGGTGGCCCTCCTCATGCCAGTGAGGGCCCCACTCATGCTGGTGTGGAACCCCCCACAAACCCCAGCTACTGCCCCCAAAACACCTACTCACATCAGACCCCTTTCCCCATGTCCTTTTTAGCCCCAATCCCCACTCTCTAAGCTCCCTGCCCCCATTCCAGCCCTCCCCAGCCCACCATCTTGACCCCTTCTCACACCCCTTCCTGGCCCCATGCTGCCTGACCATCCCAACCCCCCCAGCTCCCTTATCTGGCCAACGAGCTGGGTGGGGGGCAGGAGGCTGGGGCCTGGCCGCGCACACAGGCTCTGCGGAGAGGAGGGAAAGATGGCTGGGTTGGCCCCAGCCAGGAGCCTCTCCCTTCCTCCAGCCTAGAGGGGATGTGCCAGAACGCTGGTTCCAGTGTGCCCTTCTATTTTTAGGGGGCCAGAAAGCTGGTTCCTTAAAAATAGGGTGCCCTGGCATAGCATTCAGGGCGTTCCCCCTTACTTTAACCCCTGTGCCTACCCATGCCCCTGACCGGAGGTAGGTAGCCTCTACTTGCTTTGAATGTCTGAGACATTTCCAATTGTTTTCACACTGATTCCCTTTAGCAAAGAGCTGTTTTCCAGCAAGTTACAGATGCAGAGTCTTGCTATTTCATTGCTTAAAGGTATTCAGGCCTCTTGCTCTTGCACACCGATGTTAACAGAGCTGTGGGGTGTTGGTTTAGGAGCCCCTTTTTCCCAGAGCTGGGAATTACAGTGGGCCAAGGTGCCCAGAGGCAGGACCTTAATGCCACATTGCCAGGAGAAACACGTGCACTGAGTGACCTTAGGTGGCAGTGAGGACAGTTTTGGGGCCTCAGTCTGTGCTTGAGGGGACTGCATCCCTTCGTGGGCCTGGCAGGTCCCACTGAGCTGCCATCACCAGCACTGCTCGGTAAACACAGAAACAGTGGCTTGAATGGCTTAGTGAACTGGCCAAGGGAAAGCTACTCTACCACTGCAAAAACCTCTCCTGGGAGAGAGGCAAGCCTGCCCCATGCTTCCAAGCTGTGTCCACAACCTGATGCAGCTTCCTCTGTGCTGTTTTCTCAGATCCCGCCTTCCCTTTCAGTCTCAATGCCAGCTCTCCTGCCTGGATGGTGCCCTTACTCCTCTGATGCCCCATCTTCCCATGGTCTATCAACTGACTCCCATCATCTTGCCTTGTCCTTACAGCAGTGCACCTTTCTTATCCTTCTGGCCCTTTACTTTCACCCATGCTGCCAGCCTCAGCCACTTGCCCACTCGCTCACCAGTGTCTCTGGCCTCCCTCTCATCCCTGCACACAGAGGGGTAAATTTTTCAAGGCATCTAGATGCTAATCACTACAGAAAGTCAAGGAGAACTGGACTCTTGCCTCCCACTCAGGGCTTTAAAAAGCTCCCCTGAGTGCAGTTCATGAACCGACTTGCAAAGCTCCAACCTTCATTTCTTCCAGTCCCCTTTCTTGGACCCAGGATACTGAAAGGTAGTAGGGCTGCAGTTTTACAGTAACGAAGTTTTGTGTGTGTGTGGGAATTGCCTTGGATGGTATTTTTCAACATTGTAATGTTTTGCAAATAAGTAATGGGCTGGCTTTCTGTCTCTTGTTATGTTGGCATTCTCTCCAATTCTCTGCAATGGATGCCAGTCCTAGGGTTTTGTCCTGGGTTGCAACAGAGCTGTGTCAGAGAATTTTTTGCACAAAATGAAGAACAATAAATGCAAGTCCAAGTGGAAACATGAGCACAGTATTTGGGTTGGGAAGGAACTTCCTCAAGGTCAGATTGGCTGAGACCCTGGGAGGGAGGATTCACCTTCATCTGTAGCATAGGACATGGGGCACTTGCTGGTTTGAACTAGTGTAAAGGGCGGGTTCTCTGTAAGTCTTTAAATCAAGATTTGAGGACTTCAGTCACTCAGCCAGAGGCTTGGGGTCTATTACAGGAGTGAGTAGGTAAGCTTCTATGGCCTACCGTGTGCAGTAGATCAGACTAGATGAACACTTATGGCCCCTTCAGGCCTTAAAGTCTATGGGTGTGTTCACACAGCAGTCTTATTTCGAAACAACAGAGGTTGTTTCGAAATAAGAAGGGCCATGTTCACACGACACACAGTTGTTTCAAAACAACAGGTTCCATTGTTTCGAAACAACAGCATTGTTTTGAAACAACTTAAACCCATGTGGGGACGAAACGTTGTTTCCAAACAATTGTTTCGAAACAATGCCATCTGAACATGTTGTTTCGAAACCACAGTGACTCATTTGGAAATAACTGTTGTCTGAACCTGCTATTTTGATTCCTGCTTTTTTCCTTAATTCGAATTAACAAACTGTTAATTCTAATTAACTTATTTTGAAATAAGGTGTTATTTTGATACAACTTGTATTGAAACAACTTGTATCGAAATAACCCCCTGTGTGTGAACATAGCCTATGAGAAATACTGGTTTTCTCTCCCTCTGTGCTTCAAAAAACATACCAAAAAAATCCCTCAGTTTGAGGTATGAGACTTTTGGTTTGATTTTGATGGCAAGAATTCTCAGTCCTTAGCTAACACTCTTCATCATAGATCTCAAGATGCTTTACAAAGAAGAGCATGTTCCTTTTTTACAGATGGGAAGACTGAGGCCCATTGGCAGAGCCAGGATGAAAACCTAGGTTTCCTGAGTCCCAGTCCTCTCTCTGGTAGGCCACGCTGCCTTCCCTTTTCTGTCAAGTGAAATTGACTCCTCTCAGTTTCTGACACACCAGCTCATGCTGTGTGCCTGGGGCTGACATGGCAGCACGGTGAGTGGGGCTGGTGGCATTTCGGATGCATCTTCGAAGCATCTGACAAAGTGGGATTTTCTCCCATGAAAGCTCATGCAAAAAATAAATCTGTTAGTCTTAAAGTGCCACACTCCTGGCATTTCCTAGTGAGCCAACAGACCCATGGACTCAGTAATGTTCCTGAGGCATGTTTCCTGAATTCACAGTGCTCACAAGCAGGTTGAGCAGCAGCAGGCAGGATTGTCCATTGGGCATTGGCAGCCACCTGGCAGATCATGAAATTTTAAAAAATAATGTGCTTTTTTCCCCCTCATTTTGGGTCTCAGCTCTTTGGAGTCAAATGTTGGTGTTTTTCTCTGTCACTGCGAGGGCTAGAGATATTTCCAAGCCAGAGATGCCCTCAGAATGAGGATGACAAGAAGCACGGGGCTTTGTCTACAGCAAGGGAGATTTAGGTTCCCTATTAAGAAGGACTTTCTAACCCTGAGAGCAGTTCAGCTCCAGGACAGGCTTCAAAGGGAGGCTGTGGGATCCCCATCACTGAAGGGTTTTAAGACCAGGTAGGACAAATGCCTCTCAGGGCTGATCTAAGGTAACTTGGTCCTGAAATGGCTGGACTTGATGGGTACTCATCTGCATTGCTTAGGTCCCCTGTCTCCAAGAGCTGGGGCTCTAAGAAAAAACATGCCACCACATCTCTTGACTTAGGATAAAATCATGGCTGTTCACAGTACCAAGTAGGCCACAATCTTCAAACCATTGTCTCTTAACTTCATCTCAGAGTGGCTGAATGTTTCAAAACTGCCCAAGCCACACTGCAGGTCAAAGTAACTTGGTGTGTGGAAGCTTTTCACCTTAAGTCCAAAGCTAGGCACCTCTGTGTCTTGCTTATCAGAAGTCCAGGGGCCTAACTCCTGTCCATTTACCTCAGTACGGCTTGGGTCTGTTGAGCACAGTTGAACTCTGGGCCTCTTGTTTGAGTGTCCAAAGTTGGACTTTGGCTGATACAGCTTTCAGAACTCAGTGTGAGTCACTAATCACTTGTATGCGTTCACCTGGCCAAAGTGCTGTCTAGTGATTAGAATAAATATTAGACGTATCTGAACTCCTGAGTTCTTTTCCCACCTGTTGGTGGGAACAGTGGTTGGTAGGTTAGAGACAGGATGGAGAGTCGGGACTCCTGAGAGTCCTAGTAGTGACTCTGGAAGGGAGTGTCGGTTAATGTTTAGGTAGGAGATTTGGGAGCCAGAACTCCTGGGTTCTGTTCCTTATGCTCAGGCAGGTTCCATTCACCTTTGTGTCTGTCCCTCCCTGTTTGTAAAAGAGGCAGAAATCTGCCTCCTGCCTCACAGGGAATTAATTGCCAGACCTTTCCACAGCTTTATCCAATTCTCCTGGCCTCAGTACAGACTAATAAATAATCTGGAAGGAATCCCCTGGGGCCCACCAGCTCCCCTCCGCCCCGCCCCCCAGCCGCCTCTGGCAGGCTGTGGCATGTAGGCACAATATGGCCTTTCAGCAGAGGGAGACTGAGGCATAGAACAGCTTCCAAGAGAAGCCGTGGCAGACACAAGACTAGATCCTGGCATCCAGAGTGCCAGTCTCCTGGGGTCACTTTGCAGCTGGGTTATGGGGCAGCAGCCTGCCGTGGTTAAACAAGGGCTGGCATTTCCTGGCCCCCATGATAAAGTAGGCTGATGCTCAGGTACCTGGCCAGACGCACGTGGCCACAGCAGCAGGGTGAGTGCCTGGTGTTAAAGCCGGCTTACTGGCATTAGTGTTTCTGCTTCCAGGGCAGACGGATTATCAGGGATTCATCCATGATGAGAAGGATGTCGTGCTGCCTCCAGACATGGGACTGGGTGGGGACACGGGCACTGTTTACCCAGCAACAGCTGCTAGCAGAGCCAAAGGCTCCATCCAAGGTGTGTCTGCAGTCTCCTGGTGAGCGGTTGTGGTAGACACACCAAGGGGTACTGTCCCTGACCCTCAATTGCTGCCCAAACCCCATGGCATCTCCCTGTGCTCTCTCATTACGCTTGGTTGACCCATCCACTCTGGTCTTTCCTAGCTCCCACCATGTTAAAAGTCTGGATCAATCAGTAAAGAGTCAGCAGGTGACAGACCTCATCTGTATGCCTCAGACTGCTCCGATTTCATTTAAATATGTTTTAGAGCAGCATCCCACTGTGTAGACACTCTTGTTTCAGGGGAGCTGAATCCGCAACCTGACCCACTTCACAACTAACCCACAAGCGGGCCTAGTTTAAACTGAAATCAGAGGATTTGTGCGTCAAAAACCACCCCTGAAACACTGAAGCCAAGGAGCTGTGTCTATAAAGCTTGGTGGGGCTATCTGTGGCTGTCTGTCTGTCTGCCTGTGTGGGGCTGGAGGCAACTCTCCTGAGCTGTTGCTGGGTGGGCACCCAAAAGCGTCTATCCTTGGTCAGCCAGCATGAGAGTTACCTGTGCTCAGGTGATGGATGGCAGAGAAAACGCAGGGCAGGTACCAGCCAGCAGCCCAGAAGGGTTTGGCTTGTATAGAAAGCCATGAGCTAACGGGTATACAGCACTGATTTCGCTTTGGTTTCTTCTTCTTCATTGTCCCCGGCTCACTTTACTGGGCATAGGGGGTGAATGTCACCACTGGAGCCATGGAGCAGAGCTGGGGGTTGGCCAAAAAGTGCAGCAGAGCTAGGAAGAGCCTGTTGTCCTGGCTTGTGGTTTGGGGCCCTGGCCCTGCAGCTGCTGGTCTCTACATTGCTCCTCCATGTACCCATCACAGCAACAATCCTGGCTGAACAGTATGGGGCAGGACCATGGGGCCCGAGCATATAGTATTTCACAACTGTGGATTTAGCCCATGGAATCAGAATAAAGGAGTTGGTGGGTCTCAAAGCCCGTGAGGAGGGTGGGCTTTAAATATTTCAGCTGCACCATACCCACCCACTGGCAATAGAGCGCTTTACTGAGGTGGGTAGAGCCATTCCTGTCATTTTACAGAAGGGGAAACTGAGGCACAGAGGGGCCAGCAACTTGCCCAAGGTCCCTCCTGCAGCAAGGCAAAGCTAAGGGGTGACTCATGGTCTTCTAGCTCCCAGCCTACTGCTGTCTCTGACAGGCCACACTGCCTTAGGCTGGAGAAGCTTACTTAGGTTGAGAGGGGACAGCACCTAAGCCCATTCCAGCTGGGAGAATGAAGTGGGGCAGCTGGTACCCCCTGGGAATGACACGCAGGCCTGTGAAATGTGAATGAAGGGCATGAGAGTCAGGGTTAATGAGTTTAAACAACCAGCTCTGCATGGAATTATCTCCCTACTACATACCAAAACAAACTGTCTGGGCCATGCACCATGGCCCGAGTGTGAGGTACAGAGGGGAAGCCAGGGTGTCTGATTTCTATTCCTGGCTCCAACTCCCTGTGGACTATCTGCTTGCTCTATGCCTCAGTTTCCTCATCTCTATGGGGACAAAAACATTGACTTGTCTCAATGGTGGAGTTGAGAGGATTAATGAAACAGTTTTCCCAAAGATTTGTTAATTTTAACACTATGAGGGATCAGTAGGTGTTCTAATCTGACCTCCTGTATCTCTCAGGCTAAGAATTACACCAGTTATTCCTCCACTGCAGCCAATAACTGATGTTTGGTTAATAGGTGTCTTCTACTCATGCATCTAGCCTTGCTCTGAAGACACAGGTTGATGGAGAATATAAAACTTCTCTTGAGTGTTATTTTGACCTCTAGTCCATCACTTCCAGTATGAAAAAATTGGACCTTATTTCTAAATTGAACTTGTCTGGCTTTAGCTTCCTGCCATGTGTTTTTGTTCTAGCTGTCTCCTCTTGATTGACAGGGCCTTTAGTTTCTGATGTTTTGTCTTTGAGATCGTGGATGAGAAGTGCTGGGCCATGGGCAACACTTCTGAATTAGAACAGGGTGAAAATTTTCCGTGTGAACTTTTTTATCTGGCTGAAAAATGGGGGTTTGATGAAAATTTTAAAAAATTCTTGAAATAATTTTTTTTTAAAAGTTCATCTGTAACACATGTCATCCCACAGGCCAGAAATCTCCCCTCTACCCCTTGCCCACCTTTTCTCACTTCTTTAGCTTTTCCTCCGTGGGTTCAGGGGTGGCGAAAAAGTATCTGGGAAGGTTTATTCCCCATCAAAACTTTTAGAAATTCTTTACATGTAGAATAATTTCATTCCACTGGAAGAAATCTCCCCTCTACCCAATACATTGTCCAAGGGATTTTCCTACTTTTTTCATGAACAAAAAGTCAGCATTTTCTACAATTTCCAGTTGAAATGGGTGGTTTGATTGGAGTGCATCAACATACTCCAGCAGATGGGAAAAGGGCCTCTTTGTCCCAGCCATACCACATGTCCAGTGGTGTCTTTCTGCAAAGATAATACATACCACAGAGAGAAAAGCTCGACTTTCACTTAGAAAAGTACAGCATGAGGTCCACCTCTGCAGGTCGCCTGGGCTAGTTTTTGTGATCACTTGTTGAACACTTGTTTTCTATTGACACATTGAGTAGCACACACATGAATATTTGATCTCATAGGCCAGAATTTCAGAGGGGCTCATCACCCACCCTTGGATCCTGATTTTCAAAAAAATCCAGCATTGTGGGGAGCTGGAGACCTGATGACAACCCGGCCATGGCTATGGAAGTTGAGTCCTAGAGAATGTGACCCTTAGAATTGAGTCCTGCATGGACTGTTTCTCAGAGGTCCTAGATAACCCACGTAAATGTAGTGGTAAAAGGCATCACTGGGCAGGGCTGGATGCAGCTTGTTGCATCTGCTTATACATGTGCCTTTGGGGTACAGATTTATGGGTAATGAGGTAACTACTAGGCTGTGGATGGTGGACAGTCTTCTGTAGTGTAGTGGATTGGTGGGGTAGTGGGACCCCATCTCCCTGGGCTCTGATTCTATGGCTTTGAATGAGTCGCGCCTTTGCTCTGTGCCTCAGTTTCCTGAGCTGAGGAGACATGGTTTTCTCCCCTACGCTTGCATGAGGAGCACTTGGTGCACAGTGCTGGTGACTTGAAATAAACAGTGCCAGATGAGGGGGCGAGGCTGAGCTCTGCCTAGGGCTGGCAGCTCCCTGGCGCCTCTGGGACAGTGACACAATGCAAACCCCTTGGCTGTGTCTGGACTTGGATTGAAGGGTGAGGTTTGCTCACGCTGGCTGATGTGTTGCTGGCATGGGTGGAAGGGGCAAGGTGGATCACCTGCTGTCCGTCTCTGGGCATCTCTCACCCAGGCAATGCTGTGTGGGTGCCCCACTGTAGCAGTTTAGTCTCCTGTGGCTGGTGGTGTTTGGTGTCACTGAGGTCACTGGGCTCGAGATCTGCATCCAGCAAGTCTGACTAGTCCCTTCCAACCTGAAACTCAGTGAAATGAGCAACACTAGCTATGCTAGAAAGGGGGAACCAGTTCAGCACCTGGTAGAGGCTAAATGTGAGGTTTCAGGCATGGCAGGCAGCATGTGCTATCACACCTTTGCTCCCAAGTGAGACAAGGCCTGTGGTAAGCCAGGCCTTCCCTGTAGCTGTGATCCCTGCCCCAATGCCAGGCCAGTGATGCTGATGGCTCAGATCTGCACTGGAAACCAGGTGTTGCTTCATCTTCCTTCAGCCTGAAAGGCAGCTAGTCTGGGTGTTGCAGCAATGCAGGCTGGGGGCTTCTGCCCTCAGCAAACAATCCAAGCATATTTCCATGACTGGCTTGGGGAGCATGCGTCCAGTGGCCTTGGCCAAGCCATAGGTGCTGGAGTCGTTCCAGGGAGTGACAGCTGTGGGCATCTCCCAGGGAATGAGCTGTGCAGAAATATGCTGATCAATAACTTGCAGGGAGTCATGAGCGCTCCATGGCAGTGGAGACGAAGGAGAGCGGATGCTGCATGGGGCCTAGGGGTGCCCTTCAGACCAGGGGCAAGCCATGGAGATGCCAGGGGTGTAGGCCCAGACTCCTGCTGAGATCCAGGGGAGTTAGGTGCCTGCATGGGAATGTCAACCTCTTGTTGGGTCTTCAGGAGCTGCATCCAAAGAGTTACCAATCCCCTCATGCCAATGGCTACCTTCTGCCAGACCCAGGGACCTGATTAGGGATTGGTCCCGAGGATCCAGGTGGACAATGCTCCCATGCTGGCAGCTGGGGGAGCTTCATTGATGCAGGAGGGGCTGGGCTGCTCTTCCCAGCACAGACCCCCTGACATGTGGCATCTTCCCACACATTCACCCACCCATATTATTTCATGTGCCTCATCAGTAAGTCTGCAGCTGCCATTGCCACATACACAGAGAAACAACCTTCCTCACTCATTGGGGTGTGGGCCATGCCCAGAAATTCAATTTTACATGCCACACATGCATCGGTCCCTCCTTCCTCCAACACTACTATGGAAACAAAGCATCACGCTCAGGGAAAGCACAAGTACACTGATCCGGATACATACATCTGCCTGCACAGAAGTAGGTCCGGATACATACATCTGCCTGCACAGAAGTAGGTGCATTTGCCTCTTATCTGAAGGCAAAGCAAACAGGCTGCCACCTCAGCTGCAGGCCATAGGTTCCAGTCTATTGATTTGTTGGTTTTCCTCTGTGCCCTCTGAACCCTTTTTAAATGACTGCTTGAGAACCATCAGATTCTTCTGTGACAATCTCATTTCCATGCTCATATCACCAACCAATTGACCACCTGGCTGAATTACCTTTGGGAAGGCTGCCAGCTAGGGAATAAAATGCTACACCCATAAGATATGGCTGGGCAGTGGAAAGGATCTGTTCTGAGTGCAAGTTTCACTCAGACCTGGGATGTGGGGGAAAGCGTTCTTGGTGTATCACATTCACAATTCTGCATTTGAAATAAGTCTAGCTGTCCTCATTTGCTAGTCAGAGAGGCAGGAGGGAGGTCGGGGTTGGTATGTCCTCACCATTGTGACCACCTTGGAGAAGAAGCTTTCTGATTCAGAAACTAAATAAGAAGGTGATTCAGCGTCTCCCAGAGCAGGTTCCCCAGAGCCACGAGTGAGTTGTGAGTGCTACAGGTGGGCATGGCAATGACAGCTCAGTCTGCTGCTAATAAAATGCTCTGTGCCCAAGCTGCATCTCCCAGTGCCCAGGGATAAATGGGGTGGGGTTTGGAATAAGGGGCCCCAGGAAAATCAGACAGCAGGAGGGCAAATAGGATAAAGCCCAAGAAGGGAGAATATGAGGCAAAGATCGGCAAAGAAATGGCCAGTGAGTGTTCCAAGCTGCTAAAGAAAGGGGGAAATTGAAGCACTGGCCTTGGCAGTCTGGTCACCGGGGAAAGCACCCAGCTGTTCCTGTGACTGATGGTGAATCAAACCTGGGAAAGTGGAAGCACCATTGCTTGGATTATGGCAAACTAGACAGGAAAGAAGTTTCCAAAGGGACAGCCGTGTTAGTCTAGTCCAGAAAAAAAAACCAAAAAACAAGTAGTCGTGTGGCACTTAAAGACTAACAGATTTATTTTTCACATGAGCTTTCATGGGAGAAAATCCCACCTCGTCAGATGCTTCGAAGATCGGGGAACTTACAGAAGGGAAAATGAAAGAAGTTGCCAAGCATGTTGTTCCATCAGGCACTCCTAGGTGAAGATGTTCCAGAGAGTCTTGCACATCTTTTAGGCACTAATTCAATGTTGTGTTAGTGGTAGTTGTGTAATGGACATTCTTCCCATGGGAGCTGTTGCAAGCAGGAGGCAAGATTTGCTCTGCACTTTAACCTTATCTGTTCCAAGAGCCTGGTAACTCCCAGAGACATGGGCAGTGGTGCTTAGACAGAGATTCCTTCACAAGGGGTTGCCTGCTGTTTGGGCCCATCTCTGTTCCAGGCCTGGGTATAGAGTGGAAATAAACAAACCACACTAAGAGAAGGCCCAGATTGTGTTACTGATGTTGGGGAACCGACCTGCAATATCTCCATATTGGCAGTGCATTGGCATGAGGGCACTCTGACATTTTTCTGTTTCCCTTTCCTTGGTCTGATCCTCTGGTGGGGAAACCATGGAGTGCCACTGAGTCACGACATCTGGGTTCCCCACCTTCTGACTCGTAGCATGCAGACACCTTCTGTTTGGTTCTTTAGATCCTCTCCTCCATGTCCATGTACTCTCATTCTAGATGGCTGCCAGGGAGGGGATGAGACATCGAGTGTGGGGACAGCCGAGGCCTGGTTAAGTTGGGATGAGGAGTGGCAGGCAGCTGGCACCCATGGGTGAGTGAAGAGGGAGGGGAATAAGGTTGGTTTTGTTACCAGTACTGAAGCTTTGTCTGAGAGCAGTTTCTAGCCCTTCCCCACCATGGTCTAAGCTGTGTTTGATGGGGTGAGTGATTAAACCTGGGAATGGCTGGGGTAGGCATGTGGCAAATTTTCTATCATGTGCCATCTTTCAGTCCAGCATTTGACATCTTTCTCCAGCTCATCCAGATGCCATGCGCATCAGGCAGGAATCTCTAACTAAAATGTGCTGGCTTGCAGTGGGCAGATCAGGCTACAGATGAAAGTAACAATCCCTTCTGGTCTTCAAAATTTAGGAATTTCTCAGCAGAGCTGCCATTTCCCAGGCTGTGGCCTGCTAGTTGCTGTGCTTTCCCTGACCTTATGGCCAAGTACTAAAGAGCTAGAAGCTGTACTGAATTCTCGGGAGAGCACTGCCATTTAGCTGGAGTTTGGACTGTAAATATTCATTGCTCATTGGCGACAGGGTGTATTTTAAGGCAATGTTTTCTTTAAACGACTTCCCAAAAAGTCCTCTGCACATTAACTTGGAAGTTCAAAGTTAAGGTTACCCAACAGCCTTAACTCTGCCCTCATCTGCAGCTCAGCTCCAGGGGCAGCAATGGAGTTCCAGTCTGGCCCGTTCCCTGTCCATCTTCTGTATGTTGGCTGAGGCCTCAGTTTCCCTGCAAAGGCTAGTGAGTTAGTCACAGATTGCATACTGCCAGTTGATGGAGCATGGGGAAAGGGGTTCGGGGGTGTGGGTCGAGCATGTGCTAATTAAGGCAGGTAGTGCTGGTCTGAAAGTCTCTGGTGAGCTGGTTCTTGCTGGGCACTTGACCCAGTTCCACACAGGCATGAGGCCTTGAGTGGTCAGGAAGCAACTGAAGTCCTGGCTCCTCACCCAGCTGCTCTATGTAGGTACAGCTGCCATGGAGTGGGACACCAGACTGGGAGCCAAGTTCCTGGGTTCTGTTCCCAGCTGTGGGGAGTGGAGGCGAGCAGTGAGAGCAGAGGACAGGGATCCAGGACTCCCGGATTCCATGACCAGTTCTGCTCCGTGTGTTCTGTGAGGCCATGGGGAAAATCACCCCTATGCTCTTTTCCTTGCTCTTTCACCCTGTATTCAGTGTGTCAAAGCAGGACAGGGACCTGGCTATGCTACAGTTCACCCAGCAGAGATGGCAAAGGCATAAGGCCAGGGATGGAGAATGACCTGGGGAACAAACTGATGCCATCTTTAGATCAGTGGTGTGGCCTCAGCTGGACACTGTGCAGGTCTGAGCAGCCCAGTCTCAAAAATCACAGACATAGAAGGGTACAGAGACGGATGACAAAACCTGGAACTTCTCTCCACTGGAAGGATGATGGAAAGACCAGGGTTGTTACTTTAGCTAGGGGAGATGAGACGTGATCCAAACATAACATAATGGCTGGTATCAGGAAAGCGGATCTGGAGAACAAAGGGCAGGGAAAGAAATACATTCACCTGGCTGAGAATAAGCAATTGGCCTGTGGAACTCATTGCCACAGGAAGTCAGTGTGGCCAAATACTTAGCAAGAACTGAAAAGAGATCGAACACTTAGACAGAAAAGAAGAAAAACCAGTGTTCTCCTACTGCCAGCACACATTCTGACAGAGCTCCTCAATTGTCTGATTCAGAATTTAAGGCAATTTCTGACCTCGGAGACCTGGGGGGACAGAATATCCCGCATTGGCTACTATGGGGTTCACACAACTCCCTTTGATGCAGCTGGTGCCGACTGCCATCAGAGACAGGACATTGTGCTGAACGGCCCTCAGCTCTGCTCCAGTCTGGCAGCTCCTGTACCTAAGTTTCTCCTGTCTGTGATGTCGGACAAAGGCTGAAGTCCAGTCTGGACTGAGGCTGCAGTAGGAGCCCTGGGAGCCCCAGCTGCAAAGTGCAAGACACACTCAGCTTTATCTTCCCCTTCACACCAGCACTAGCCCCTCCCCATTTCCTGACTCTGCACCTCACCTCTTCCCCTCTGGAAACCATGGCTGTGGCTATTGCCAGAGACCCTCTCTGGGTCAGTGCTTCTCTCCTGGATTCAGCCGGGACCCCAGAGCCTTTCCCAAGTCCCCTGCTGCCAAGTGCAGCCCCAAGGGAGGGAAGCAATCTTGCCTGCCTCCAGTGGACCCGCAACTCAGCGTGTCCGACAGCACCAAGCGAGAGACCTGGACCAGCCTCATTGTGTGTCTCAGCTGGGCTCCCCGCAGGTCCCCTACTGCCCAGGATGGTGGAGGGCCCAGCTGTGGGATGACTGGCCAGTGACCGTGGCTTTTGCCTGGCCCAAGGAGAGGTGGAGTCAGAGAGAGGTTGATACTTTGGGCACCTGGCACAGGCTGGCATAACTATGGTATTGTTTCACCCCCCCGATGACCCCTCTGCTTCACCAGTCACCCCCTTCCAGCCCCATATATCCCCTCCATCACTCCTCCCTGCCACGCAGCCTCTCTCCTTGGAGCAGAGGCTGGCCAGGGCCCGGATGCCTGTGAACATCATGTGTCCCTTGGACCTTGAGAGCAGCATGCAGATTCCGGTTTACACAGCCTGGGTGCAGGGCATGGACTCTGGGCATAGTGCCATGAGAGTGACCCCAGCAGGCAAAGTTCAAGCAGCGGGGAACAAACAAAGCACCTTGTCCCAGATGCAGATGAGATCCTTCTACAGGCTGTACACACAGCAATGATGGATTCAGCCTCAGCAAAGGGCCTGAACAGTTGACTGACAGATGCAGCTTTCCTGGGATTCAGGCTCTGTTTGCAGACTTAGGCACCCTGTGGGTGCCTTACCCAGCCTCTAATAACAGCTGTACTGAACAGAGCGTCCTTTCAGCTGAGCACAGGGCCTCATGCCTCACTCTGCCACAACCTGGATTTGGTCTCTTCCCACAGCCTGTGAGCATGTAGGTGCAGGAAGGTGGGAGACAGATCAACTAAGAGCCAAGACACCTCATCTCTTGGTAACGTTCCCGCATGTTCCGCAGAGGACCACAGGGACTAGCGCAAGGATCTGCAATGCAAGCTCAGTGAGCCACCTGTGGCTCTGAGCGTCCCCTTCTGGTTCCCTGAACCCCCACTTTCAGGTGCCAGCGTCCCCCCCATCCTCCCACCACAACCACATGAACTGGAAGTGGCCCAGTGGCTGCACCATGGCCCCTAGTGCTGGTGGGGCCTGTGCGAGTGGTGGGTGCTCCCTCTGTCACTGCCTCGCCTACCTCCAGCTGGCCGTCCCTCCCAAGAGGAGAGCTGCAGCTTGCAGACGTGGGGCCCTGGAATGGCCCACTCTGCGGAGTTCAGGCCACGTCGACACAAACTAGGGCTGAACGGGCCCAGTCCAGGGCCTGGGGGCAAGGTGGCTTCTGTTCAGGCCTGGAGTGGCCAGGTCGACGCGGCCTGAACTCTGTGGAGGGGCCATTCCAGGACCCGGCCTCCACAAGCTGCAGCTCTGCAATGGCCAGCTGGGGGTAAGCGGGGCAGCGCTGATCCACCCCTCCAGCGGATGGAGGAACGGAGAGAGCACACTGCCCGCACACACCCCACCAGCGCAGAGGCTGCGGTGCAGCCGCTGGGCTGGCTCCAGCTTGTGAGGGTATGTCAGAGAGTGGGGGGGAATGGCTCTTCTCCCCTTTTGTGTTGCTGGTCCCTGGACTAGCGCATAGTGCAGCAGGCTGGAGGCATGGGATTTAGGCCTGCCTCTTGCCTGTGGGGTGACTCATGTGCTTGGTGCCTCAGTTTCCCCATCTGTAAAATCAAGCTAATGATCCTGCCCACCTTAGATCTACTGGTAACAAGAGCTGTAAGAGGTGAGTTTGGGGGTATTGTAATATCACCCACCCCTAGTGTTCAAAAGCCATGGGTTAGCTCCCCCAAAAAACCATGACAATTCCAAAGGCCTGGTTCTTTTCACTTGCCTTCTAACAGCAGGTCAAACATGTTTTCAGCTTTTCCCTGCAGTCCCCAGGCTAAAAATATCCCTTTCCTAAGTGCAAGTCAAGATTCTTGTACACTCCCCAGCCTGCAGGAGGAAGACAAAATTTTGCAAGACTAGGTGTAAAAATCACCAGCGGTGGCAGTGAGTGGTTGCAGCCAAGGCCAGGATGATAAAAGGTTGTTATGGAAAGACCGTCTGTGCCTTTGGATCCAAGAATGATTTGCCCAAGGTCACCAAGCTGGATGAAGGGAAACCTAAACCCAGGTCTCTGGAGTGCCACAGCAGCATTCCATCTGCTAGGCCGCGCTGCCACTATAGCACTAGGCTCTGAGCCCAGCTGAAGGACAGACAGTCACCCTCTAGGCAGTGCAGGCTCACACTCTCATAGGAGCCACCAATGGAGCAGAGATCCCCCAAAGCTGTTTTGCTCAGGGAGGGGGGCAGAGCACACTGACAAATCTACCACCTTTAAAACGTGCATCCTACAGGTCTCCTGTCCTCCCTTATCTATTGCGATTACTCAGAGCCCTGCTTCGTTGGTCAGAGCGGCAGCAAAGCTATTGGAATACTAACTGTACTTCCCCAAAATGTTTGCCCACAACAAACCCACAAATTCCTCGTCAGCCTGAGGCCGGGGGAGTGGGGTGAGGAAGGGGGCTGCCCCTTGCCAGTGGCCAGCACAGCCCAGAAAGATCCGGGCAGGCTGTTTCCCAGCAATCGGTGGGGAGGGGCGCATGGCCCTCACAGAGGTAACATTGTTCTGCCTGCCAAAGCATCCCACGTTCCCAGCCTGGGAGCTCGGCAAGCTGCCTTTGCCAAGGCCTTGTTTCCAGTTCCTCTCTCTTCCTGCCCCCACTGGCTATCCTGGATGGTCCCCACAGACTCCTGGACTGGCACTGAACTGGCTGACTGCCAGCCCCAGTGGGACAGCTCATTAAACCTTTGTCTCATTAGCATCATCTGATTTGAATACCAGTTGGGAAGTGGTGGCCACTGCTGAGAGGGGGAGGCATGGCCTCATGACAGAGAAGGGGGCATTATTCATCTATTTCCCCCTTTCATCCCTTCTTCTCCTTTGCCCTGCATTGGCCAGCTGGCCGTCAATCACCAATCCCTCCTGGTTCTGAAATGCCACTAACCATGACCCTTTGCACTCACCCTGGTACTTCCCACCCACAGGCCCAGTGCAAAAGAAGTATGCCCCCACCCAGGTGGGGAAACTGAGGCACAACAGGGCCATTCATGACGGGGAGCTTCAGAAGTCAGCAAGGTGGACAGGGAGCCACCCACACTTGCTAAGACTGACACAGCGGGGAGATGAGAGATGGTGACCTGAGGGACCTGGCTGATGGGCCAGGTACTGCCAGTAGTTCCCAACATTTTTGGCTTGAGGGTTGTAGTGCCTAAAACTGTGTGCAGGCAGATTTTGTTACCTTGGTTGTTCTGATGGTAACAAAATCTGCTTGCACACAGTTTTGGTTGCAGCTGCTGCAGCTGGGCTCCCAGGCAGTGGCAGGGGAGTGTGTACCACTTTTGGCTTGTGGGCCAGAGGTTAGGAAACCCTGGTATGGAACTTTGTTGCCTCTCCCCTTCAACATTGCTGTGTTAATTTGGCCAGTTTCGGTCTGTCTAATTTCTCCTCACCTGAGCTGTTCCACCCGCACGGTCATTGTTGTCACCCTCCTCATACTCTTTTCCAGTTCCACTCTCCTTTCTGAGCTGGGATGACTAGAACTGGATGCTGGCAAGGCACTGGTCTGGCAGGTGAGGTGGTGGAGCTGGTGTGAACAAGGCTGGTGCTGGAGGCATTCGCATCACTCAGCCTCAATTCTGGTCTCCAGTCCTCGAAAATCAGGGCCGAGAAGCCCACGGTGATGCCGGAAGTGCCAGGAAGAGGAGTAGGGAAGGTAGTACCAGGGCTGGACTCTGGTCACTTGGAACAGGACCAGAATGGGCAGGCAGCCTCACAGAGTGACGCTTACCATGCTTGTGGGATTGGCCATCCAGGGATGAGTCTCCGTGCTTCTTTCAGCGGGGCCATATCATCCCTCACTCTGGCTACCAGAGAGATCTGAGGGACTCACCCAAGGAGTCAGGTCCTGGGTGCTAGCTCCCAGTGGCCCTCCCCAGGCTTCTCTCCACTTCCTCTGTGGAGCTGTGCCAAGCATGGGGCATGTGAGGGCAGTGCCACATGCCATGGCTGTACAGCCTGGGGAGGGAGCATTTCTCCTTGTTTGGTGGCTCCTGAGCCTGCTAGCTCTGCCCCTTTGCAGACGTGTGATTGCAGGGATCTGTCTGGTACTCCCCGGCAGGTGGGGCAGTGGGCCCAGAACTTAATTTGTGCCTGGTCTGAGCACTGGCATTTCTGGGCCTGGCAGTTCCTGGGCCTGGCACCCCTGGACCTGCCATATCAGTTACAAATGTAAAAGAATTACTTAAGTACTGGCATTTCTCATTACAGTGAACCCTGGGTAGCCAAGTCTTTGGCCCTTCTCTCACTGTCTGCTTGCACCCCCTTCCAACTGAGGTGTCCTACCAGGACTCACAGAGAAGCTGCTGAGTGCATCAGAGACCTGGAGCCCCTAGTAGCAGGCTCGGGAAGGACCAGTTAACACAGACACCCTCTGGGCCATAGCCCTGAGTAGATGCAGGGCCTTCCAACTCATTGGCTGCCAGCTAGGAAGGGTTGGCAGCTGGTTGGCAGCAGAGGGGTAGGTGACTCCACTGGCATTTCCAAGTACACAAGGGGAGACCGATTTAGACCTGGCCGTCTAAATAGCCAAGGTGGGTATTTTGGGAGGCCTGATTAATGTCAGCCTTCAAGCCCGTGGCCTGCACATGTGCTATTCTGTTTGCATCAGCCCCGCAGAGTCCTGATCTTTGCTCCAAGAAGGGTCTGCACTGGGTTGAAACCAGGCATGGGTGCCCGGCTCAGCCCCAGGGTCTCGAAAGGTGTGTGACTGGTTTTCCTTCTTTCCTGCAGCCAGAGCCCTCGGCCAGTGAGTCTGACGTTCCCAGCCACCTGCTGCTGGCTTGGGGTGCTGACTGCGCTGGAGAGTGAGCCAAACCCATATCTCACTGGCAGACATGGACCCTGCGGAGATCCCTGTCCAGACGGAGATGGTGGAATTGGTACCCAATGGGAAACACTCAGCAGCTGTGAACTCCTCAGCCATCCCCTTGGTGGGCAATGATAGGTAAATCCAGTGCATAGGGAGAGGGCAGGGACTTGCCCTGGCCAGATCCAGCTGAGAGGTGGGGTTAACCAGTCAGCCTGTGCTGGAGAAGTGAGCGAGATGGGCTAGGCAACCTTGCCAGATCCAGGCACAGTGAAGGCAAGGGGCAGGCAAGTTTCCCCTTCGCAGAACTGCTGATGCCTCTCCATCCTGACTCCTGACCAACGTTCCCTCTAATTACTTGTAGACTGTGTGCACAATTTCTTTGTGTGCACTAAAACATTTCTTTGAGCACCAATATGAGCACTATTGAATTTTTTGTGCACACTTTATTTTGTTGCATGAGCAGGTGTCATGACCTGTGTGTGTGCGCACATGCGCACAGCTTAGAGGGAACAGTGCTCCTGACCCATGACCCCTGCTACCCCATCCCTGCACTTTCCCCTCAACCCCAGCTCTGTGGGTACTCCTGAATCCTGATCTGCAGCCCTGCTGCTGTTCCAGCCTCTGTGGCCTGGAAAGCAGAGGGGTTTGGGGCTGCAGTGCAGAGGGGGTTGGGAGAAGGTCCCTGGCTATAGGGCTCAGTGGGGCAGATTCAAAGAAGAGCTAGGCCCATGGAGAGGCTCACTGAGGGGGAATGAATGAATGACCCCCAGCCTGGCTCAGCACCAGTGGGGTGGGTGGCTGGTGGAGTGGGGAGGGACATGAGGAGGGTCCGTAGCTGTGTGGCATGTCTAAATACCATGGGCAGCATGGTGCAGTATGATGTCAAAGGGCCAACTCCAGACTGACTGTTGGGAAGAATTTGTTTCCAAGGTGGAAAATGATCAGGTACAGTTAGGAGCACTCAGAGTTTATTAGGACTGGACGCCAGGCTGGGGTCTGCTGCTCCTGCCTTGCTGGGTGTTGCTGAGCAAGAGCTGAACTGTGCCTCAGTTTCCCCGGGATCATGGTGCTCACCGCAACTGAAGGGAGCCGTGTGGAGGCAGAAGGGATGAAGGGACATGATTCCATTCTGCCATGCAGACTGCCTCCAGGGGGAGGGAATGCAGCCTCGGGGGTGGGGGGGCACTTAATCACTTTTCTGTCCCTCCTGCCTTGCTCTAGATTTGATGAGAACCAGCCGACAGTGGCAGAGTTGGAAGAGTTCCTGCCCCATGGCCCCGACAAGAAACAGACTCACTTCACGGATGTGAGTCTGGGCAAGGCGGGGGGAGCAGCTGGTGGGGTGATTGTAGCTTGGGCACCTCCTCACACTGCTGGCCAAGAGTCCCACTACAGAGTCCTTTGCTGCAGAGCTGGGAGTGGGGGCAGGGAAGGAGCAAGACTGGGAGGACAGGTTCAGAAATCCAGGCCAGGTTCCCCATCACTAGCAGCTGTCCCCTGAGCTGATTCCCAGGCACACAGAGAGAGCTGCCAGGCTCTTTGGTTGGTTTGCCTAGAAGACAGAAACCTACTACTGCTGCTCACAGCATGTGGCGTTTTCCTTTAGCTCAAGTGATCAGAACTGTTGCATTTAGTGCTGGTGATCCAAGGGAGTGGGTGAGTGGGTTTGTGACATCAGTGTCATCGCTGCCCTCTTGGCCGGCACACTGGGGGTTGACTGGGGAGTCGGGCTGTCCTGCAGTGACTCAAAAACATATGTACCAACCTCATGACAAGCTGTTAAGAACCAAGGTACAAATACGAATTGACTGTGAGTTCCACACTTAGACTTCACCAACTGGTAATCAAGTGTGGATTCCTTAGGCACCAGAACAGCACAGAGTCACGGCCAGTCCCCTTGGGTACACTAATTTGCCTTGCTACCCAGGCAATCCCACATCTGTGATGGATGGTCCCATAGGCCAAGAAAGCCAGCAATATTCATGTTACTCCCAGTCGCTTTCAATTACCTCATGTAAATTGCACCTTAGATCTCCCCCCAAAGACAACTCTTGTAGCCTATCCTGTTATAAACTAACTCACTGAAGATTTAGTAGCTAGGAAAAGGAAATGAGAGTAATTTGCAAGGCTAAAGCAGGTAAACACAGAGATGCACAAACAACTTCCAAGTCTTACGTTTCAAAACATACTAAATGCTTCTATAATAAGCAGGCTTTCTCTGTCCTTTAGGGCTAACCCACGCTAAGCACTGGGGATCTCATCCTTATGCCTTGTAATCCTCACTTCTCACAGTCTAAACCATGTAAAAAATGCCACTCCTCCTTACGGGGGCTTTTTATTCCTTCTTCCATTCTGCTTTGAGTTGCGAATTGAGCTGTGGGGAAGAATTCACCTGCACAGCTCCCCTTCATGGGCACTGGGACAGCAATCAGCAACCTCTGTTGTCCTGGGCCTGCTCTGCTGGGCAAGAGATAACCACACCTATTGGATACTAGTATTTCCCATGTGCTGTTATGTTTCACCTGGCTGGTAGCTTCCTGTTAGCAATGCACTCTTACACCGGGATTAGAAGCGAGGCCAATACTGGCAGCCCTCCCAAGCGACCCATGAAGTCTGATCCCAAAGCCCATTTGCAGAATGTTGACACCAGTTTTCATGCTGGACAGGGACATTGGGCTGTTTTCACAGTTCAGCTGACAACCTGAGGCCTTGGCTGTGCTGACAGCTGGTCTGCCAGTGCCACCATGGGGCCCTCTCGACCTAAGTGCAGGAGTTAGAGAGTTGAAGAGCCAGGTTGTACCAGTGAGGCTCTCTTGGAGAGCTTGGCAAGGGATCCCTCTCGCACACAGCCTAGGGGGAGGCATGGCATCTGAGGGCCAGGAGGCAGGATAGAGAAAGAGGAATGAACGGGGAAAAATAGCTCCTAGGAATGAGGAATGTACCATGGGGCAGGAGTGATGGAGCCGCTGGTGCTGGTAATGTAGGTGCACAGAGGATCTGCTGATGGGCATGGTCTGCACGTTTCTGCAGCCAGGAGTTCAACAGAGTGCTTTGAGGACATCAGTCTTTGTGAGTGGCCAGTCCTGGGGGAGAAGATGGGATTGTTTCAGTCTGGGGGCAGAGGAGAGCAGGGCTTCCCCACCACCGTGTGTGACTTGGCTGTGTCCCATCTATGCAGTTTGAAGGGAAGACCTCCTTCGGCATGTCTGTCTTCAACCTCAGCAACGCCATCATGGGCAGTGGCATCCTGGGACTGGCATATGCCATGGCCAACACTGGCATCCTCCTCTTCCTGTGAGTGAGATCACCATGCATGGACATGGAGGGGGGGCTTGGCCCACGTTGTCGGGACTGACTTTGCTCATTGGCCCATGCGGGTCCAAGTGGGAAACAACAGAAATGGACCCCTCTGAGAGAACCTGGGCAGAGGGGTCTGTATGTGGGGGGGTGAGTGGATGGATGGATACCCAATGAGGAAAAGTGGGGGGAAGTATAGATCTGATAGTTTGAGTGTGTGGAGATAGATAGATAGATAGATAGATAGATAGATAGGAATGTATGGGGATAGTTAGATAGAGTGTATAAGGATAGCTACTAGCTAGAGTGTATGGGGATAGCTAGATAAATAGACGGTAGGATGGTGGGGTGGAGGGAGCAAAGGAAGGATGGAGGATAGAGGGGAGAGATGTGTGTATGGATGGATGGATGGATGGATGGACAGGTGGGTAAACAAAAGTGTCACTTACAGCAGGTCAAAATATCTCTGGTTAAGTTTTGCCCTGATCCCAGCCTTGTCCAACCCCACTGGCTCAGGGTGGGATGGGATGTTGCCCAGGATGGAATGCGGCCCCATGGATTTGTCTAATCCCAGATCCAAGTCCAAATTCTGTTGGTCTCTCAGTTGTGGTGGTAATGTGCTCGGGCAGTGGAAGTTGCAAGCCCGGTCTAAGTGCTTGCCTGCTGGGTGTTTGTATGTGGGTCCAGTACACTGTGGCGGCTGTTCTGGCTGACTCATGCAGGAATAGGTGGAGGGCCTGCAGGTGGCTGGGCTCAGCAGGGATCCCAATGCTGTCAGGATCCTGCTGCCCTATTACTGAAGCTGGCAGAGAGCAGAGCTCACTGTGCCTTCCTGACCTCCTGCTGCCCTAGGAACCACTCATGGCTCCACCCAAGAGCTTAGATTGGTACAAGTTGGCCCAGCTTGCTGTCTGCTCCTGTGGCTACCTCTCAGCAGAACCCAATTCCCCCACTTCCCACTCTGCCCTCCTAGACAGGCCCACTCTGGATTCAGTCAGGGCAATGGGTGGAGATGGCAAGGACAGATGATCTCCTGTTCATGGACAGATGACAAGGCAGACTGACTGGTAGCTGAACGGCACTGGCTGAAGCTGAATCTGAGCAAGCTGGGGTGAGGAAATGGTGCAGGAGAATCTGAGGCCATGGAGCAGTCTCCTCCAATGGAAGGTTCAGCCCCCAACTGGTCCCTGGCTTGGGAGATTCCTGGGTCCCTTCCTGAGGTCTCATTTAGTGCATATGCAAGTGACGTGCTCTGCCACTGTGCTCAGCACACAGACTCTTCCTTTAAGAGAGATAAGGGCCCAGTGCCCTGATGATGCCAGGTTCCCCTCCGTTGGGCTCAAGGAGGAGTCTCAATTGGAGGGGTCAGCCTCAAACCCAGAAAGACACAAAGGAGCTGGGCCAACAGTGCTGTGAGATTGCACCCCAGCAGGAGCCCTGGTGAGTGGGAAGGCCAGGCAAAGCCCTCTAGGAAAAGAGGAAGGCCTGGCTGAGCCCAGAAGGAAAAGGATACCCCTGAGCAGGAGCAGGATTCTTTGCGGGCAAAGAGCTGCAGGAAGCCAGGTTGCTGTCAGGCAGAGAGCTCTCGAGAGCAGGACCATGGGCAGGGGACACCTGCTCTGGCCTCAGGCACTGTGGCCCTGGAGTAGGGAACAGGCTGGCCCTTTGTATGTTTGCTGTGGGAACCGGAGTAGCATGGAGGCTTTGGGAAGCTGCTGTCCACTGATGCACTGCATTCAGAGGCCAGCTTTGAGTGACTCTTCCTTGCATGATGGGACCGAGAAGAGAAACTGAGGCTGCTGACACCTTTATGCTGCACTTTGCTGCTAGAGGGCACTCCTGAGTGGGGCTGTCCCATCATGATGATCTGGCCATAGCTATTTGCACCTCTGTCATTTCTTGGTTAATGTGCAGATATGCACTAGAGCTGGGTGTGAAGCTTTTCAGCACTCAGAGGTGCTTTGCTGGTCCCAAACGTAGACCCAGACCACTTCCTGCCAGCATGCTGAGTTCTCTGTCCTCTGCCCCGAAGTCTGGGGGAAAACCTAGCCTTTCCTCTGATGCAGTGAAGTCAGCTCTGTGGGAGACAGATCACCTGCAGTGGCTGGTCCAGATCATACTATGATCTCCACCAGAACCCTAGAGTCTTCCCAACCCCTCCACTGCTCAGCTCCAGCTCCTTGCACCAGGCACCCTCCACCCACCCACAAAAGCAGGGTGGACAAACCTGCCCAGCTTTTGTCCAAACCAGCCCCTCTGTAGCCCACACAGCACCCTTGCGGAGGGTGTGAGAGAAAGCTGACCATGCAGGACAGATGCCAGCCATGTCACCTTCTGCACAGCTTGCAGCTGCTCTGATGCCACGGCAATGAGGGCAGGATGCCAACCCGTCATTGCAGTTTGGCCATTGGTTTTCTCAATCTAGGCTGGGAGTGGCTGACTCTGGGCCATTAGAGCTGGCTGGTGGACCCAGGAAAGCATTGCAAGGCATATGCCATTGCAGGCAATCTCCCAGCCACCTATAATAGACACACAAACACATTCACACATATGTGCATGCAGATCTGGATGCCAACTCAGACGCAGCTGACAGATGCCCCCCTAGGGACCAGTGCTATAGATGCACCTAGCAATGATGCCATCCAGGCTCTGTGAGACACCTTACACCTGATTTTCAGAGCCACTGATCCTACAGCTCTTGTTGGGGTGCTGAGAACTTTTGAGAATCACGTGGTCTCCTGTCCCTGGGGTTGCACACCCCAGAAACGGCCGCAGCTCCCTGTGATTTGCACAGCTTTTTCCAGCTAACCTATAGAAAAGAACAGAGAATCACCTCTCTGTTACCAAAATCCAGTAAGGAGTTATAAAGGGACTGCTGAGCTCTGTGCAGTTCTCTAAGCCTTCACCATCCTCCCCAGCTGCCAGCTCTGGTTCTGTTATTGCAAACCTTGCCATATATCCCTGATTCTGTGACCTGGGACTTTTCCTAAAGTCCCAGCTCTGGGAGTCACAGCATTAGGTGAGACTCTGCCTGCATTTTGAGAGGAAGGATGTTTCTATCCCTCCCATTTGCAGGGAAGAGCTAGAAAACCTGCCCTGTACTGACTGAGAGAGCAGAAAGCAAATGAAGAGAGCCCAGCCCTTAGTACTGAGACATCCCCTGGTTTTTAACCCAGCCTGGTGACTTTCCAGCACATGGCCTTAGTGTTTCTGCACTCAGCACTGGAGCTAGTGCTGGCCATCTGCACCCCACCCTCCACCCACTCTTTAGGGTGAGAGGAGCCCCCCCCCACTGAGAGAGGGGCAGTCCTGCTGAAACATCCCCAGGAAGTGTGTGTCTCCAATGGTGAGAGGTGTGGGGAGCAAGGGCTGCTGAGTTGCATGTCTGTGGCCCCCTTGCTATGAACATGGGGGTATACCAGCACCCCTGAGCCAGCGTCATCTGCTGTACCAGCCTGTTGCCAGCAGCAGAAGGGGCGAGGCCAGGCAGCCGGGCAGGGGGAGGGGGAATCTGACCTCCCCAGCTCTTTGCCTGTGCTTACCTGGTAGGTGCTCCACTGACCCACGTGAGGCTCTGGACCTGTGCTGGCTGGGGGAGCAGTTGGTTTCTTTCCACAGCCAGACGCTTTGCCAAGGCCGCAGCCTGGAGGCGGGACAGCAAGGGTGGGGCAATCATGGGGAGAGATAACAGAGGGCTCCTGGCCATAGGGTTACCAGATACCAAAGCATGGAAAGGAGGACAGGGAAGTATGAAAAGGAGGATGCTGGAGGACACATGGAGAAAATGTAGTATTAATGTAATATTCTTCTGTTTTTAGGGGGCTCTGGAATGCTTCCCCCTAAAAATAGGGTGTTCCAGGGTGTTCCAGCATACTTTAACCCCTGTAAGTAAAAAGGCAGACAAAATCATGTATCTTTTAAATGCCTATTGGACAGAGGACATGAAGGCAAAAAGGAGGACATGTCTTCCTTTTGCCTGACATCTGGTAACCCTAGGCCTGGGGCATGGATGGCAGTGGGGCTTCTTCTTCCTCTCCCAATCCCCAGCCCAGCCTAAAATATTCCTCTCCAGAGCAAGGAGGAAATGACTTGCAGCAGCTCTTCTCCTTGGCAAATGGGGGCATCCAGAGGGGCAGTAATAGGCACCAGGCTCCTCACCCCACTGTGTCCCTGATGCTGAGCCCTGGGAATGGGGGCACTTCCAATCTCATCAGGTCCAGGCTCGCCCCCCACACCAGGCTGGGACTGAAAATGACCCTGAGCAGCCTGTCTGGCTCTTTCTTTTTCAGCCTGTCCTAGGGAAGGTGACAGAGAGCAAGTGAAGGGGAAGGGGGTGACTACCTGGCACCCTCTGCCTCCTGCTTCCTCATTAGGCTCTGGCCTCAATGAGCAACTTGATTTGGCCTTGCTGGCAGGTTCAGAGGGCATGCCAGCCACTGTGGACATTTCCCCAGCAAACCACCTCACGCCAGGTGCTGGACGGACACCAGCATGCCAAAAGCTGGCATTCTCCCAAGCGGCTGGCCCGCTAAATAGACAGGAACCTTTATCCAATTGTACAGATGGGGAACTGAGTCCCTCGCCATAAAGCCTGTGCCCTGGCTGGCAGCTGACTCCAGACTGGCCACTAGACATCCTTCCACTGCGGGGTGCAGGACTCTCTTTAACACTCACCTGCTTTAGGGTTTGGGCTGCCCCTTCCCCAGGAAAATTATCCTGCAGTGAACAGCCCTCACTGCCAAGAATCCAACTGTTCTTTTCTGGATCCAAGTCCCCCTCCACCCCAGGGCTCCCTTAATAATTCATGCCCCACAATCTTCTGGGCAGTTGCCCGAAGACTCCAGAAATCTGAGAAGGCTGCTGCTCCCTGCTGGTGCCCGTCTTGAAGGCGATGGGGACACGTGGCTACCATGACCCAGCTGCCCTGGCAGTGGATGCCATGCGGTATTCAACAACTTGGCCTTAACAACCCAGCCAGTTTCTAGTGATGTTCTGGGTCTGCAAGGAGCCAGGGCTCATCTCAGCCACACATCCTGCCTATCCCATGCCCTTCTCATTGGTACTGAGTCATCTGCCTTGCTGAGAGAGTGGCATCAAGCTTCAAAGGAATGGGCAGCCCCCTTCCAGAGCCCCAGAGACCCCCCATCGCTCCATGGAGTGGTTCATCTTCTTCCTCAGGTGTCCAGGATTTGGTGAAAAACAGCTGTGAAGCGTCTGGCCCTTCCCAAGGCTCCCAGCTGCAGTCGATGACCACAGCTCCTAGACTTGTGCTTCAACCAACCACAAATACAATGCTGTTCATGAACCCTTTGAAGACACCAAGGAGACAAGTCCTGCTTTGCTTCTTTCTTTCATGCTCAGTAACAGCAGTAGAGCCAGTTGGACCCTGGATTCTACCACCGGCAAAAGCCATTGCAATTTCAGGGGGAAATTCTAAACCAGAACCAAAACCAGGGGAATTTTTCACAAAAAGAAATTCTGGAAAACTCTGGTTTGGGTCAGTGAGAATGTTTGGATCTCCATTTCAGCCTCAGATAAATTCATTTATTTCAGACTTCCCTAGGAAATAAACACAAGATTTGCTCACAGTGAAAAAATTGAGCATCCCATTCAAACCCCCTCCACTTTTTTTTCTTTTCACCAGTTTTTAGTTCTATGAAACTCCAAGCTGACACGATTTCCTGTGAAATGTTGGGTTAGTCGAAATAGTGTTTGCTCCATGGAAAAATGTTTCAAAGGAAGTTTTTCCATGAGCCCCAATGAGTGGTGCAGTGCATTTATCTCCCCTTGCAGGTAGGGAAAGTGAGGCACAGAACAGGCCAGAGACTCAACTACAGTGGCCTAGTCAGTTGATAAGAAGGCTGGAAATAGACCCAAGCCAATGCTTCTCCTACTGTTCTGTGGCCATTTCTGGTCACTTTTATCTACGGTGGCCTGGCAGGTTGAGACCTGAGCTAGGAGCCTGGACACTTTGGTTCTAAGTGAACCCCCACCAGCAATGTGGGTGAGTCCCTTTCCCTCCATGTGCCTCTCCTTCCATTAGGCCAGGGGTCAGCAACCTTTGCTGACTCCTGTGCTGGTCCCTCCTCCCTGACCCTCAGCTGGGGCTAGCGGCTCCCTCTGCTGAAAAAATGTGGCAGCTGCCCGAAAATTCAGCAGTGGTCATGGCTGGAATGGTAGAACTTTCCAGGCATGCCATGGAAAGAAGTCACCCAGAGTGGCTCATCTTGGCAGTGTGCCTTTGACTCTGTGCCTTGAAATGACAGGGGTCCCCAGGCATGCCCACAAAAAGAAGCAGCTCCTTTCAGGGGTTCCCAGGCATGCTGCAGAAAGAAGCTGCCCAAAGTGGCTCCTTTGGGGAGCATCACACTACAGAGAGGAGCCACTCTGGGCTGCTTTGTTTGGCATCACATGGAGGCATAGGCATGGGGGGAACCCCTTGTGTCTCAGATGCACCCAAAAGGAAGCCACCCAGAGTAGCTTTCAGTAGCAATTTTTCTGGTACTACAGAAGGTGCCGTGTGCTGCTCTGAATGGTCGGGTGGCACTATCAGCACACGTGCCAGGGATTGCCTACCCGTGTGTTAGGCCCACAATCATGGCCACTCTTCCTGGCAAGGACAACACTCTGTGAGTTTTCTAGCTCCAGTCCTCTAATAAAACCGGCATTCAAGACTTCCTTGCCTTTGACTGTGCACCTTGAAATGACTAAGGTCCTGTCTGGATTGCTGACTAGCTACGCAACATGGCACAACACATGTGCTGTCCACATCACAGCAGAATGCAAATGGTTGCTGGGGTTTTCCACCTTTTACTGAGAGAAAAGTATGTTTACACTGGAGTAAAACCAGGACAAACCGATCCAGAGAGGAACCTTCTGCTGATGACAAACCCAGCTACATCCATGCTGCATAGGACCCACCCAGAGAAGAACTTGCTGGCCCCGAGATCCGCTGGCGGCAGGGAAGAAAAGAAAACCCACTTCCCTCAGAGGCAGCTTTGGGGGAAAAAAATGTTCAAATGCAAGCGACGCTGGCAGCCATTGAAAGAAAAACCTCATTTCCCTGCATAACTAATGACAACAGAGCTGAGTGGAAAGTAAAAGGGTGTTAATTAGCCAGGGCCCAGGCTGTCATTGGATCATGCCAGGCTGGGTGAGAAACTGTAAAAAGGCAGTGAAGGGAGATCTGTGCAGGACTTGGGGGCCCCACATGCAAATCCCTTTGTATGTGAGTCACGCAGCACTGTGCCTCAGTTTCCCCATTTGGTTCTGGGCATAGTAGCACTGCTGTACCTCAGGCAGGGGGGATGGAAGGCTAATATCCTCCAGATATTCCTTTCTGGGCCCAGTTACATGATCTCTGGCTGATGTCCCACTGTTAGACTGCAGAGGTTCCTATTACTCATGTCATCACCACTGTGCTGCAGGTGGCGAAGCAGAGGCAAGCAGATGAGGTGACTTGCCTGCCATGATGCTATAGGCCACAGCCTGGAATAAACCACTGGTGTCCTGGCCCACCTCCCACTCCCCACTGTCTCCTGTTTAAAAACCAGCCTGGTAGACATCTCTTTAACCCCACCCCAGCGCTCCCAGGCCTGAAGGGTGGAGCAGGGCTTGGAGCTGGATCTTCCTCGTGAAAGCATCAAACGCTGCCTTGTTTTCTGTGGGTCCCGGCTGGAGGCCACTTTGCTGACTCCTTTCTCTGTGTAGCTGCCAGCCACCCCAGGTGTGCAGACCAACATTGCATTCAGATGGTACAAGTAAGAGGCGGAGCAGATCTTGTACATGGCCTCCACTCAGCCAGTCCCAGCTGGTTATTTCCTTTGCGCTGTCCCAGGACCCTGTTCCCTGTCTAGAGTGATCTCACCATCAGAAGCTGGATAGGAGAGAGGGCCCCAATCTTCACAGAACTCTCCTACCACCAAGCACATGAGGCCCCTTGTTGAGGCCAGACCATGGGATATGACTCGGCGAAGCGGCACTTTGTCGAGAGCATTTTGGACATCATGTGAACGTTTTAGTGCCCATGGTCTAGCACAGCATGGGTTGTTTAGGGCAAGGCCTCACATGGCCAGGACGGCACGATTTGCTAGGACTGTGGGATTCTTTGGGCATGGCTCCATCCGGCTCAGGGCGGCCTCGTCTCCCCTGACAGCTCAAATCTCAACCCAAACCAGCAGCCACTGTGTCATCCAGCGAGGGGGGAGCCTCAGCCCTGTCCAACTTCCCTGGAAAAGCGCCAAGTCCTGGCTGGCCGGGGGAACCTGTGCACTCTTCCAAAGCAAACAGGGGAGGCTGCAATTTGAAATGAACATAAACAGGGGGAGCAGGGACGTGCACGTCTGGGAACATGGAAACAGTCCTGGAGGTGACAACATTGCACAGAACAGCACCGAGGAACATCTCCCTCGCTTGGCTGCGGTCAGGGCCAGCCAGCCTGTCCAAATCCACAGGTTTTTCCACACCGCCCATCACCACTGTGTCTGGGTGCCGTCCTTTACCCTCGACAGGCCCCTGCCTGGGGGAGAGGTGTGGGGTGTATTGGTCTTGGGTGTGAGGTTAGATGGGTGTGAGTTCATGGCCCTGGGACTGTCGGAGCTGATTGGCATCAGGGTGATTTTAATGGTTATTTTTCCAGCTGGGTGAGTGGTCATGTGAGGGGCTGGTTGGATGGGGGAGCGGCTGGATGATTGGTTGAGCTGGTGGCTGGTCATGGGTGAGTAGGTGGTTGGGCAGTGAGAGGATGGGTGGTGGGTGGGTGGGTAAACTGATGAGTAAGAAGATGATCATCGTTTGTTTCAGTGAATGAATAGTTGGCTGGCTGGGTGGGTGATCAATTGACAGTGTGAATGTTTGATTGGCCGGGGCAGGGAATGACTGGGTGACTGGGTGAGCATTTAATTGGTGGGCTAGGTGAATGGTTGGTTTTTCACCAGAGGCCAGCAGAGCCCTCCTGGCTCCCCTGTATCAGTAATAAGCTCATTCCCCTACTCTCAATGGGGAAACTGAGGCGGGGGGGCTGGGAATCTGATTTCCCAAATTCTGAGGCCCCAGGGTTCTGGAAGTGCCAGGGGCTCCACACCTTGGAGAATCTGCCCCTCAGAGATGCCCCCAGCCCATATGAGACACCAGTCTGAGACACCCCCAATCTTTCAGGTTGCTCAGTCATCTCCCATTTCATTCCAGCTTTCTTCTGAGCACAGTGGCCCTGCTGTCCGGCTACTCCATCCACCTGCTACTGAAATCCTCTGGAGTTGTGGGTAAGTCCCCTCAAAGGGGGCATCACCTAGCCCTGCTCTCCCAGATCTCCTATTTACATGGGGTTCCCATTTCCCCACCCAGCCCCAGGTGAAACATGGGGCTCACGATCCAAGGGGGGGGCCTTTAAATGGCTAGGTGTTGTACGCTCCCTGCATGGTGAATCCAAAACAATGTGGATGTTTGCCCCACTCATTGGGGCTCACGTTCGGATTGGAGGTTACAGATGGGTCTCCCCCCCAGAGCATTAGCTCTGATGTGGCCCTGTGCCTTGGTTGGCAGTCCCCAGTCTGGGCTGGGCCACTGCAAATCTACCTTGGGAAAGGGGTCAGCTCTTGGGGGGGGGCACCAGGGGCTGGAGCAGCATGTGGGGGAAGCCATTGTCTCTCAGTCCCCTTAGCAGGTTTGGTGACTCCATCCCGAAGTTGAGGAGGGGCAGTGTCTTGGGGCTGGGGGCTGAGTCCTGTCTCAGAACTGGGTCCCTGCAGGGATGGGTTGTGTCTTGGGGCTAGCGGAGGCTGCAGACACCAGGCTCAGGCACTGCTCCCCAGCAGAGTCGCCCCTGGGCAGAGACAATTCACTTTGTGGCTCCTCCTGAACCCCACGGCCCTTCTGTCCTCTACAACCATTACTTCCCCACAGGGATCCGGGCTTATGAGCAGCTGGGCTACCGGGCTTTCGGCACCCCAGGGAAGCTGGCCGCAGCCATCGCCATTACTCTGCAGAACATTGGAGGTGGGTAGGGGAAGGGCAGAGCCCCTAGGAACGTTCCCCCATGCAGCACAGAGCCACGGATAGCACCACAGGGGCACAGCGGGGAGGTCACAGGGTCTGGGAGTAGCACCGGGGAGCTCTAACAGAACAGCGGCTGGGCAGGCACCATCTGCTGGGCACCAGTAATGTGGCTGGGCCGGGGTGGCCCCCCTCTGCTCTCTCGCAGCCATGTCCAGCTACCTGTACATTGTGAAGTCCGAGGTACCACTGGTGATCCAGACCTTCCTCAACCTGGAGGAGAAGAACACGTGAGTGCCCCTGTGGCCATCCCTCATCCTGGCCAGCCATAGACCCTGCTGGTGCCCAAAGCGACTGATTCCTGTCCATGGCCACATGTTGGCCATGACCTGGCCGGCGCTCTGGGTCTGTATTGTAGAAGGGCTGTCACCCAGCGGCAACTTGGAGAAGTGAGAAGGGGCCTGGTGGGGGCTAGAAGGGGATCTCAGGCTGGGCCAGGCCCAGCACTCATCCTCCATCCCAGGAGGCAGGTCCAGGCTCCTGCCAGCACAATGGACATCCTGGGGCCCCTCAGAGAGCACAAAGGGTGAGAAGGTGCCCAATAGGTGCCACTTAGGGACAGGGAGAAGGGACACTGCTCTGGGGAAGAGCACAGCATGGGGGCTGGCACTGCAGCTGGGCTGCAGGAAATCCAAGTGCAAACAACCCCAGGACATTGGGGCTTGAGCATGGTGGATTGGCCAGCCCAGGTACACCATTCCCCCTGCCATCCCTGCCTGGACTCCCACGCCCTCCACACGCACAGCACTGGCTTCCCTGAATCCCAGCCTGCAGCCTGGTCCCAGTGCAGATCATTACAGCCACAGTGGGGGTGTGTGGCTTCTCTGTGCAACTGCACTCTCCCATCTATGGGTCTGTCTCTCTGCACCTGTCTGCTTCCCTGGTTCTGTCCCTGCAGTGCCCCCCACAATCATGTCTTCCTGGGCTGATCACTTCCCTGTTGGGGGTTGGGCCAGAACTGTCATCCCCCTTTCCCAGTTGGGGAAACTGAGGCGCAGCAAGACTCCCCTCTACAAGTCAGCTTGCCCAGGGGATCTTAGCATGGTGCCTTCACCTCCGGAGACTGGGTTTGTGCTGGGCTATGTTGGCTGCCTCCTGCTATGCTTTCAGCCCTCCTCTCTGCCACACTGTATTTCCTTTCTCCCTTCTTTCTGCCGGTCTTCCCTCTCACACCTCTTCCCATCCTTGGCTTCCCTGAGGCACAGTTGGTCTGGCAGCTGCTGGGCAGATCTGGCCTTCTGCCCATCCCAGGGATTTAGCTGCATTAAGTCACATCTATTTTAGATTGATGGCACCGCTGAATAAGCCTTCTGCAGTGGATTAAACCAGCATGAACTTCCAGCCCCCATTTCCCCTTCCCGCGGACGGAGCTGGCCTCCCTGTGGGGCACACACCTTCCCCAGGGTGGGATGCCCTCTTGGCACTGGCCCAGGGGCAGCCACTGCCTCCGGGCACTGAGGGATTCAATGTGGCAGCTGCTGGTCCTTGCTGGTTGCCAGTCTCCTCTGGTCCCTGTATTGGTGGGTGCAGCTTCCCAGAAGCCAAGAGCGGTGAGGTCATGGCCCCCCACTGTTTCCAGCCATGGCTAGCCTGCAGAGGTTGAGTCATGCCCAGGTCATGAGGAGGCCCACAGAGTGGCTGGTGCCTAGACCTGTTCTTGAGGGGCACCAGAGGGATGGACCATGCTGGTTGTGATCTGAGTAGGCCATGGGCTCAGTCTGGTCTCTACCACTCCCAGCAGGCAGCTCCAGGGCTAGCACCAGCTCAGCTGTCTCCATGAAGGGAGTGCTGGGTGGCCTGCTGAACCAGCAGCATCCCTGGCTGTCTGTCCCTGTCTAGACCAGTGGCTTTCAACTTTTTTTCCTTGGGACCCAGTTGAAAAAAGTCATTTATCCCTGTGACCCAAAAAGTCCATCTTTGAGCAATGCATTCCAGTCTTTTGGCGACAGCAGCAAGGGGTGCCAAGACTCAGTACCTGAGGGTCTGAGACCCAGTACTTGGTCCTGACCCAAAGTCTGAAAGTCACTAGACCACTGTGGCTCTGGCCCATGTAGCCACCTGGCCTGGCCTAGGTGGCCTGTCCTTGGACTCCCACTCGCAGCTAATATGCCCCCCACTACACACACACATTCCAGCAGGAGGCAGTCCCAGGGAGACACCTAGTGTGGCTGCAGGGGTCCCTGGGTAAGCGGGGGTGCTGAGTATGGGGGGGGGCACAGAGCGAGACTTTCCAATCACAGGGCTGGAAGTGTACTCCCCACTGGTGCAGAAAGGGGGGCAGCTGACAGGCATGGGGAGGGGAACCAGCTAGTGGGGTATTGGCAGGTTTGGGCACCCAGATCAGCCCTTTCCACTAACTCGTGGGGGTCACCAACACAGCCGGGGGGCAGGGATTGGGGTCCATCTGATGGGGCCTCACCCCAGCCTTTCCATCCCACAGGGAGTGGTACCTGAATGGAAACTACCTGGTGATTCTCATCTCTGTCACCATCATCTTGCCCTTAACCCTGATGAAGCAGCTCGGTGAGTCACCACCTCGATCTCCTGGTGCCCACGCTGTGATGGGCAGCTGTGAGGCAAAGTGCCAGGAAATCCAGGGGTGCTGGGTACCTGGGAGGGGCCTCGTGGCACATTCATGGGGGTTGCCCTCCATCCCCAGCTTCCCTTTTGGGGCATCTCTGCACCCCTGCTTTGAGCAAGACAAGTCAGGGGATTAAGAGGGCAGGGAGTGGGTGGGGGGAGGTATCTAAAAGGTGCAGGAGGAAGGGGAAGGAGATATCAGGGAGGGGGGGCAGGGTAGAACCAGGCCGCAGTTGGAGAAGGGAGGTGACAAAGGTGCTGGAAGGATGTTGCATAGGCACCTGATATTTGTGCCAGGCTCCCCCTCCACGTGCTTTGGAACCCCATCCCCAGGTGGCTTGGGGCAAAGAGCAGAGTCCAGCCGCAGGTGGCAGCCCAGGATTACCCAGCACTCATGGATGAGGGTGGGGGGCCTGCCCCCGGGTGTTTCTGTGGCTGGATTGCCACCTGTGACCCAGGCCTCCTGGGATAACCTCCTCAATATGCAAAAATCAGGGCAAGTTGCAAAAGTTTGAGCCAAGCTTAAACCAGTCTCCCACTCAGTCACAAAACATGTTTCTGATTCATCACATTGGTTATCAGAAAGCATAATAAAATAGAAACAGCTCCTTTTATTGCACATCAGTTGCTCTGGTCTCCACCTAATCACTGGGTCTCTTAAAGAAATAGGTTCTCCTGACACTAAAGGGCCAGCCACATTATAAAGAACACTATAGGTTTGGATCTTACCCAAAATATCACACTGCCAACCAATTCTTTAGTAACGACAACTAAACGTTTCTTATAAAAAGAAAAGAAATAAAATATGAGAGACGTTAAAGAGTCAAAGTGAATCACATACATACAGATGATTTAGAGTTCAGGTAGAGCCAAGTCCTTGGAAGAATTTGGAGTTTGCAAGCATGTCTAGTTCCATTGGTAAGGACTCAGCACCTGGGTGTGCCTCAAGCCTTTGTCTAGTCGCAGAAGAATATTTCCAGAGATGAGTGTTGGTTATAGACTGTAGACCAGTCGTTCCCAACCTTTTTTCAGGGTGGGGACCCCTTTTTAACAACAAAAAAAAATCTTTGCCCCCCCACTCCCCCTGGCTGATTATGTAATCTGGCCCACCCAGGCAGACTCTGGCCTGTGCCACTCTAGTGACACTGCTGGAACAGCCGCAAGCGGCGCTGCCATCACCATGGCCCACACTGCAGGCGAGCTGAGCTGCCACAGCTATGGCCCCCTGTTCTTGCCCTACTGGGGCGCTGCCGCAGGCCCATCCCCCTGCTGGGATCAGGCCACGGGCGGGGAGAGGCAGTCCTGGTGGGGAGCATTGGGGTGCAGCTGGATTCCGGCCCTAGCAGGGAGAGGCTCTGCAGACCCGCTGCAACATGCCCGTGGACCCCCGGACGTCCCCAGACCCCAGGTTGGGAACCACTACTGCAGACTGAAGACAAAATGGAGTTGAGTCACACAGGCAAGTCCTGGTGGTTCAGCAGGTGTCTTCCTGGGCCCACTATACCTAGGAGCTTCCTTAATGGACCATTAAGGAAACAATGGCTGCAGACATCCGGTCTGGGGATGTGACCTGGGCCTCTTGGGATAACCTTCTGAAGGTGCCAAAATCAGGGCAGGCTGCAAAACCAGGGGCCAGACTCCCAAACCACTGACAGGTGGTACTTAACCAGTCTCCCAGTCAGTAACAAAACATGCTTCTGATTCCCCACTCTGATCATCACCAAGCAGAAACAGCCCCCTTACTCCTCATCAGTTCCTATGGTCCCGTCTAGCCACTGGGTCTCTTTAGGAAATAGGTTCTCCTGACCCCAAAGGGCCAGCCACATCAACCAGAACAATATAGGCTTGGATCTTGCACAAAATACCATGCTGCCAGCCAATCCTTTAGTAACTACAACTAAAGGTTTAATATAAAAAGAAAACAATCAAAATATGAGAGATGTTAAAGGGTCAAAGTGAATCACATACATACAAATGGTTTACAGTCCATAGAGAACAAGTCCTTGAAGAATATGTAGTTTGCAGATTAATTCCATTCCTCTGGTGTGCACCCAGCACCTGGGTGGGTCACAGTCCTTTGTTCAGTCCCAGAAGAATAGTTCCAGAGGAGGGTGTTGATTGCAGACAGGGTAAAGATTGAAGACTAAAGACCCGTGGTTCCTAACCTGTGGCCACGGACCCCTGGGGCGCCGCAGAGCAGCTCCAAGGGGTCCACAGACAGGCAGGGAGATGGGGCTGGAAGTGCCGGGGTCTCCAGTGGCCATGGAGACCCAGGCTTCCGGCCAGCCTGCAGGGAACTTCCCCCAAGTTGGGAGTTTTTAAAATTCCCGCTCTGAGCATGCAAAGCATTTTCAGAGCAGCCTGCAGGGAGGCCAGGTGCTCCCAGCTCCAGAGGCCAGGTAAGGGAGGGAAGGGACCTTGGGGGGATTGGGGAGAGGAAGTAGAGGGGAGGGGGGCTATGGCCATGGTGGCCCAGGGAAGGGGGTCAATGGCCGCGGTGGCTCCCAAGCCAGGGGGTCCACAGCCATAGCAACTCCCGGCTCCCTAGGCAGGGGGAGGCGGGCCACAGCTGCAGTGGCTCCAAGCTCCCCAGGTTGGGGGAGGGGGCCATGGCCATGGCAGCTCCCAGCCTGGGGGAAGGGGCCATGGCTGCAGCAGCTCCCGGCTCCCTAGGCAAAGGGAGGGGGCTATGGTCGTGGCAGCTCCTGGCTCAGGGGAGGGGGCCATGGCTAAAGGGAGCAGTGGGCTGCATTCTGCCCCCGCGTGGGCCATGTTTGCTGTGTGGAGGCACCGCCGCTGTGCAGTGACGCCTCCTCCACCCAGTGGGCCGCAGACTCCCTTCCCCCTGCAAAGGGGGTCCACGGCCTTCAGACAGTTGGGAACCTCTGCTAAAGACAAAATAGAGATGGGTCCCCTGCCTTTTATCTCAGAGTCCTTGCCAGATCAAAATGGAGTTGGGCCACATGGTCAGTCTGGGTAACTGGTCAAACAGGTTTCTTCTTAGGCCCAAAGCAGATGGGAGCCCCCCTGGTGGGGGCCATCAAGAGGAACAATAGTTTTGCACACACCCAGTCTGGGATTGCCTTAAGGATGGTGGGTTACTCACCAGTAACCATCCTTCTTCGAGATGGGCTGCTCGGATCCATTCAGTGATAGGTGTCGCCATGCCAGAGCGCCGGATTGGTCGGAAAAACTTTGTCCTAGCCTGTCAGGAGAGGGTAGGTGGCCACCGCCCCCCACGCCACCCAGTGGCTATATATATGGCTGCCTCCTGACCCCTCCCAAGTTCCTAGGAGCCGCCAACTCCAGATGCGGGGATGGAGGGGAAGGACCTGAATGGATCTGAGCAGCCCATCTTAAAGAAGGACGGTTACTGGTGGGTAACCCACCGTTCTTCTTCGAGCACTGCTTGGATGCATTCAGTAATAGGTGACTACTAGCCATGCTGATGGATGGCAGATGGAGTTGGCTCTTCCGCCTTCAGCACAGCAAAAACACCCCAGATGGGAAAAAGCCCAGCAAACAAGGTTCTAAGAGGAGCCAGGAGACCAGGTAGGGCTCCTGGCCTGGCAATGGAGAACCTACAACTCTGGGGCCAACCCAAGCAGGGGTAGGTCCAATCCCGCTGAGGCAAGCGTGCGTGGGCCAGATGGACTAAGGCCACCTTAAACTAGAGCTGAATCAACGCAACTCGACTAGCGTGGAGTAAAATGTGTTTGTTTGCTCTACCTGTAGGGTATAGCTCAAGGTATGAGGGCCAGGGGGTTAATTCCTGGCCACAGAACACTTCAGCATGCACCTTAAGAAAGAGTTCTGGAAGCCATAGGGTTACCGGGCTGGCCATGACAGCTGCGGCCTACACAGATAACAATAGAAGGGATAAACGTTATCCCTCCAACTGTCCATGTATAGGCCCAAAGGCACATGCCCAAAGGGCGTGTGAATTGAAATACCCGGCAATGCGCAAGGGAACAAGGACTACTGAATTCAGGTGAGAAGGATCTAAGGGAAGATACTTCGTGCTGGTTAATGAGAAAAGAAAAAGCCAGGGATGGTGCGATCAAGCACCACATGGCATATCGGTCAAGATGTCCCTGGGCCAGGAGGATGCAACGCAGGTCTCCAGCAGTGTACAGTGTAAGGACCCAGAAGACTTTACCATTCAGAAGGAACATTTCAGAACCACTAGGCACCTGCAAGGCGGCATGGTGGGCCTTAGGAAGTGCTGTTGACCTTGGTATTTTTATGAAGATTAATGGAAATGGACCCTCCTCTTGACCCTTATGTTCTACTTCAGGATTCCGATACTGGGAAGACTGCCTGAGAACTGGCGGGGGAGTGGGGGGGGACACGAGGGCAACGGAAATGCAATGCCACCGATTGGACACTTAGTTGTGATGACCGAAAGGCCTATGGAGTTAGAATTACAGTGATTTAAAAAAGCTTGTGTGCTTGAAGGCACCACCAAGAGTGATATCCGCCCCCAACTACGCTGCACCTATGTGTGTGTCGAAGTTAAAGATTCGTTAGGAGAAGAACTACCCTTCCAAATGATATAGGTTATTGGGGGGGTGTCAAGGCTTTTTCCCCACTCTGGCACTCTGAATGCAGAAGGTGGGGGCCTGCAATAGGCCTTAAAAGCTACTGGCCTTAAAGCCTGCTCTTAAAAGTCTCCAGGGCCTCCAATTCCTGGCCTTGGAGTGGTATCGCTGCCACCACCCAAATGCAAAAAACCTCTTGAGACCCAGGAAGGCGCACTTGGGAATTCCTCCCTGTGAGATACTTGCAACCCCGTTTATTCCTCCTTCAGGAAAGTGACTGGATCCCAGCTGCAATATGAGCTGGAACTGGAACAGGGGTCCCTCTAGTAGCTGCCTGTGCAGTCTAAGGCATGTGCACACAAATCTCTTGCCCTACCAGGAACAGAACCACAACTTATTAAAAGGTAAAATCTTTAATCAAAAAGAACAGATAATAAACACAGAGAGTTGCTTCTCTGTGAATTAACTTAGGTAGTTACAGGGTAGTGGGGGGGGGTTACATGTGCTCAGCACAGGGAAATCCAAAAAAACAAGCCAAAAACAAAGAAAATACCCTGACCGCGTCTAAGTAAACATTCCCTGTTCTACCCACGCCTGGTCAGTAACAAATTTAACTTATCTCTGGTAAGGATGTTGCTGGATTCTTCCTCCGACCCCTCTGGCCTCCTCCTGATCCTTCCAAGAGCTCTGCTACATCCAAACAGGCCCAGGCCGGCTGCTGTTTCCATTCAAAAAGCTGTGCTTCATTCCTATTGGCTGTCCTGGGACTCACTGACCAGATAGTTAACCCCTTCCTCCCAAAGGGTTACTACAGGGGGAGTGAATGGTCTCCTCCAAAGACCACCTGGGAGGGATATGACACTCCCAGGGTGTAAACCGCGGTTCTGCAGGAGTACCTTGGATTTTAGAAAATCCAACAAGGGCAGCTTATCCCTATCATCCGATCTCATCCAGGATAGTATTCCACCATGGGGAAAAAGAAATTTCCAAGTTTCTGTGCAGCTCGGAAATTGGGTTTTTTTTCTTCATTTGTTTTGGGGGTTTTTTTGGTCAACTTGAGCTCCCTCAAGTGAGTGGGGGAAACAATAGCCCTTAGCAGTTGCCTACGGTGAGGGTATCACGTAGAGACTACCCAATGGTTTTTGGCCTCAGGTCCCGCAAAAGAAGGCATAATATATTCGCTGGACGCCCAGGTGGTAGCATCCCGGGCCCAGGCGTGGATAATCATGGTTCCAAGGGTGCCGTAGGGTGAATCATTTATGTATACCCCGGTTGGGTGACGACCCAGCATGGAACCACATGGTGTGCATAAAGTTTGTCAACGAGCTAGAAGTTAGTTTGGGGGGGGGCTTCAGGTGAGTTTCCTTCCACCTCTGTCCACATGGTTGGGGAAAGGGCATTGTCTCTTCTTTCATGGGCCCCACTGACCTGATTGATTCCAGGTCGGGCATATAGAAGCTGTTACTTCAGGAGTAGACGGTGGGGGGCAAGGAGGGTATCACCACCACCTTCCTGGTAGGGTGGGGCCTAGATAGTGACTTCCAATCAGGGATATCCTGGTTCGATATGAGGTCGTCCCAAAGAAGTGGGAGAGGCTGCTGTTTGCCATTGGTTGTTTTCCCTCCCCACGGGGGCGGGGGGTGAGGAGCAAGGTAGGGATTTGTGAACAGCTCTGCTTCGGCCTCCCTTCAGGCACAGAACTGCATGTGGTAGAGTGTACCGAGTTTCGTATTCCCACCTAACGGGTGGGGTAGAGAAGGGTTTACAATGCTGTAGAGGTGGCTGAGGGCCTACTGGGACTGACTTAACCATGTGTACTGAGCGGTTTGTTGGGGTGGGGAGATTCCTAAGGCGTCCCTCCCCATTCCAGGTGAGGAAGCAGATCCTACCTGATGTAGGGTAGGCGGTAGGCAGGCGCGGAGTTTTCTGCACATCCGATTGGGCACGTCTGTCCCCGCATACCAGGACTGTCTGTAGTCATGGCTAGGGCTACTACATGATGCATCCTTTGGCGTTAGCGAAGGCCGTCCTTAACACTTATGAGAACGGAAGGAATTGTCGGTCGAGAAAGTACCTGAAAGGCGGGGGGGGGGCTTTCTTGTTCCCCTTCTTCTCCGATGACAGCCCCAAGGATAGTAATGAGCTGAGAATTGTCTGCGGCAATGGGCCGCAGTTTCGGTGGACCTTTGATAACTGAGAGGGGCTTTGGTTACCTGGGCCGTGCCTCCCATAAGATCAGAGGAGCAAGGCCAAGGACTGACTCACCCCTGTTCGTGATATTGATGTGGAGTGGAGTGGGGGGACGGCCCTAGGAAGTTCCCCATTCTCTCACTGAAGGAAGGGAGGGGAAGGGGTGTTATCTACCTTCTCTCATGGTGAACTGAAGTCATGGCCATGTCCCAGATTTTATGGGAATCACGGTAGGCAGTTAATTGGGATAGGCTCCCTTTCCTTGTGAAGAAGGGAGGGAGGAAAAGACCTCTGAGAAGCCCCCAGAATTGAACTGAGGGGGCAGTTGGGAGGGGCTGAGTCCCTGCCCAAGGGCTCATCCGGAAGGAGGGTTGGAGGAGTGATTTCCGCCCCATATGGCCTATGTGGGGCAAGGAAAGGGCCCTGATGGGAAGAGACCAAGATATTTTACCTCTCCTCTAGGGTCCTGTGCGGTACCCACTACGGTTAGGGTCTCGGGGGGGAATAAAGTGTCACCCCCGAAGGGCAGATCAAGTGCCACCTGCTGCACAGCGGGGGGCACCCTGGCTTCCCTAAGCCAAGCCGCTTGGTGGATGGTTACAGCCAAGGCCATGATGTAGGCTGCTGTATCTACTGCATCCGGGGCTGAGAGGAGAAGATCCTGAGAGATTATATTTCCCTCCTCCAGGAATGCATCATATTCCTCTTTGGCCTCTGGTTGGAGCAAATGTCTAAATTTTGCGACTGATTCCCACACATCCAGCATGTATCTGCTGGTCAGGGCCTGATTGTTTGAGACCTGTAGTTAGAAGGCTGAAGAGGAATAGACCTTATGTCCCAGGAGATCCAATTCCCTAGCTTCCCTCGAAGCAGGGAGGGGGTCGCTAGAAGGCTTGCCCGGGCCTAGCGCCATCTGTATGATGTCCCTAGGAGGGATTGGGTGGTCGACGAGAGAGGGGAACTCCGATTCGGGGATCCTATACTTAAGACCCGCCATGTCTGACACCGGGGTGATGGATCCCAGGTTCTGCCATCGGGAGGATGTAAGGTCCCAAACACTTGGGTGTATGGGGACCGTAAGCAGTTCCACTGAGGAGAACACTGGCCCAAACAGGGTGTCCGAAGGAGGTTCAGAGGATTGAACCTCCATCCCCAAATGGGCTGTAGCGCGGTGCAAAAGATCGAAATGCACCAATAGGCTACCTGTGTATGAGCCCCGTGCTGGGGACAGAGTGGTACCGGGTGTCTGCCGCGGGGTTAAGGAGGAAGGGGTCTCGTGAGGGGACCATTCCTGAGGGTGGAAGTGGAAGGGTGACGGTACTGAGATGTGGCGCTGGGGCCACTTAGACCCCTTTGATAGACCTTCTGTATCCCTCGATTCTTAAGGCGGTACCGGTGACAGCAAGGTGATATGTTGCCATAGGGATGGCTCTACAGTACCAGGGCCAGTGGAGTAATAGATGGTGGGCTTTGCGGAGATGTAGAGCAGCGTCGCCTGCAATGTACCCAGGACTTGGATATGAAGGCCAGTTTGCCTCTCCTAACTGGTGCCAGGGAAGGTGGTGTGAGCAGCAGGTGTGCCCGAGTGGCCTCCACTGCCTCCAGGGTCGTCAGTGTCAGGAGCAACCCCGAATGAGCCCGTGGTGAGCCCTTAACAGGGGAGACAGGGCTGCCCTGCTGAGACAGGCCCTGCACCATTGGTACCAGGCTATGACGAGCCTATGGTGCCGGAGGTGACTATGATCGGTGCCGGGGCGAGCCCACCAATGGTACCCGGCTGTGCTGGGACTGCGGCGCAGGAGGCGATCTTGAGCGGTGCTGAGGAGCCGATGTGCTGCATCGGCGCTGAGGTACCAGGCTCTGTACCGAGCTTGTCCTCCTGCAGCCACCGACAGCACGGTGCCAGGCCAGCTCCGGTGCCGAGACAGGTCTCGGCGCCGAGCGGGAACCCGAAGCCTTGGGTGAGGCATGCCAAGCCTGTTCAGAGGCTAAGGCATGGTGCCTCTGTTCCCTGTCCTTGATTGTCTGAGGTTTAAAGGACATACATAGGGAACAGGTGGAGACCAGGTGGTCTTCGCCTAGGCAGTAGAGGCACTTTCCCTGGGGGTTGTCCTGAGGGAAGGCTTTGCCACACTCGGAGCAGGGTTTAAACCCTGGCATGTTGATGGATGATAACTGATGTTCTGGCTTGAAACTGGCGGATCCCTGTGGTGGAACTACGTCCATGATAAGGTGCTCCCAGTCAGGTGAAAAGGTCATAGAAAACGGACAGGCTGCTTGCATTCGCAAGGAGCGGATGTTCCAGATCCGATGTGCAAGGTGGAAGAAATGAAGCTGAGGAGGGGTCGGGAGGCAGCCATATATATAGCCACTGGGTGGCTTGGGGGGCAGTGGCCACCTACCCTCTTCTGAGAGGCTAGGACAAAGTTTTTCCAACCAATCCGGCGCTCCGGCATAGAGACACCTATTACTGAATACATCTGAGCAACTCTTGAAGGAGAACAAATCACTTGGAACACACATAAAAACAGATTTCTAATTTCTAATACAGGCATGATACCTACATATGAACCATACAATCATTCTTAGCAGATTATAGCCTTTCTATTGATGTCAAATATGGTATATCACATATGGATTATTTCAAATATGAAATATTAATATGAAAGATAACCATAAACAGTCCCCTAGACCCAGATAGCGTTACAGGGGAGTTTTCCAGAATCAAATAAATTGAAACACAAAGGCTGTGTTCACACAGCCTCCTTATTTTCAAACAACAGAGGTTGTTTCGAAATAAGGTTTTGGCTGTTCACACGACGCACAGTTGTTTTGAAACAAGTTAAACCTAGCCTGTGGGCGAAACAACGTTGTTTCGCCACGGTTGTTTTGAAACAACGCTGTGCAAATGTGTTGTTTCGGAACAAGATGTTCCGAAACAACAGTGCAAGGCGTGCCCCCTCAGCACCCTGGCCAGGGGACACCCCTCAGCACCCTGGCTAGGGTGCTGAG
>ML681978.1:6422850-6456789 GCA_007922195.1 Podocnemis expansa
TGAACCCCGCCGGTGCCTGCAGCCCCCTGCGGAAGTGAAATAGCAAGTTCACAGTATGAACCTGCTATTTCGTTTCCACCTTTTTTCCTTATTTTGAATTAACATTTTGTTAATTCGAAATAAGATGTTTCAAAATAAGCGTTATTTCGATATACGGTTGTTGCGAAACAACCGTATCGAAATAACTGGCTGTGTGAGAACACAGCCAAATAGAACAAACATATTCCTAACTTCCTAATATAACACCTACATATAAACCATAGAATCATTCCTACCAAATTACAGCCTTTCTATTGACACCAAACATGCCGTATCTCATATGGATTATTGCAATTATGAAATATAATATGAAAAAGTATCATAAATGGTCTCCTAAACCCAGGCAGCATCACACCACCCATCCCTCACCCCCAAGTAGTAGTCCCACCCTGGCCAAGGATGATGGACCAGGACATACCCAGCTCTGCCCACTCCCATTCCCATTCTCCTCTCTCTCCAGGCTACCTGGGATATGCCAGTGGTTTCTCCCTCAGCTGTATGGTGTTCTTCCTCATCTCGGTGAGTCTGCCAGTGGCAGGGGGAGTGCCAGGACCTGCAACAGGCTGGATGTGCTCAGGCCCATGACACCCTGGCCTAGGCATGGCTGGAGATCGCTTTCTTCCGTGCTGTCTCATGGGCTATGTTCACACACAGGGGGTTATTTCGATACAAGTTGTTTCAATACAAGTTGTATTGAAATAACGCCTTATTTTGAAATAAGTTAATTCGAATTAACAGTTTGTTAATTCGAATTAAGGAAAAAAGCAGGAATTTAAATAGCATGTTCAGACAACAGTTATTTCTAAATGAGTCACCATTATTTCAAAACAACATGTTCAGACAGTATTGTTTCGAAACAATGGTTTTGAAACAATGTTGTTTCGTCCCCACATTGGGTTTAAGTTGTTTTGAAACAACGGTGCGTCGTGTGAACATGGCCTTTCTTATTTCGAAACAACCTCTGTTGTTTCGAAATAAGACTGCTGTGCGAACACCTTCACGGACCCATGGGGCTGAGCAAAGTTCCAGCTCCCTGCAGTCAGAAGTGGGGCAGCACACCCAGGGTCACCCCTTGCTAGAGGGACCCAGGATGTGGGGCCTGACACAGATGCATCTGTATCCTGACGAGGGGGACCCATTCCTGAGGGCTGGTGCCAGCACCCATTCGGTCTGACTTGTTCCATGTGGTCTGGTGCCCTGGCTGCAGCTAGAAAGGGGATCAGGGGTACTGGGACTACCCAAAGGGGCTGCCCTGGGGATCTGAGTCTGGGTGATGGACTGCCGGCTGAGAGGTCCGGCGCAGGGCACAGGAAAAAGGTGAGGGCGGGTTGGGGCACAATGAGCCTGGACCTGGGTGGGATCTCAGCCCACTGATGGAGAGTCACACACCTGTTGCTGAGTGTCACAGCCCTGTTGTAAAGCAATGCGGACAGGCAGAGACTGGCAGCTATCCCTGCTGCCTTCCCCAGGCTCCCTGGTGCTCATGGGTGAAAGGGGCACAACCAGGGCTTGGCAAGCAGGAGCTACAGGTCAGGAGTGAGGGCCCTGGAGCAGACACGAAACATCTCTTTAAATCTCCTGGGCCTGAAAGTCACATGTGTGATCCCAGCCCACTGCCTCAGTAGCCTAATCTGCGTGCAGGAGCTGTGAGGCGACATCAGGCACAGCAAGGTGGGAGGAATCATGGCCGGGGGTGTGTGAGGTCCTTCACAGGTGGCTACAGGGGCCAGGCAAGGAGGTGACCCATGGCACCAGGATTCAGAGGGAGACAGGACTGGCTGGGTTGATCACTCATGGAGAGGGCTGGGCTACCTTCCCCTACCCCCCCCCCCCCGTATCCTTTTTGTCCCAGGATCCGACCTGGGGCTGGGCTACTGAGGGAACATCAGTGATTGTGGGGGGGCCAGGCTCTGACCAGGTTTTCTGCACCCCTGCCCGTCCAGGTCATCTACAAGAAGTTCCAGATCCCCTGTCCCCTCCCCGAGAGGGGTGGCAATGGCACTAGCAACCTGAGCGAAACCCTGGGTGGCTCGGGTGACTTCCAGAATGGCTACCCAGCCCTCCAGCCATCCGCCAGCCCAGAAACCTGCTCCGCCAGCCTCTTCACACTCAACTCTCAGGTACCGCTCCACCTGCCTGCCCCAGGCACACGCAGGCCAGATTGCAACCATGTGCAAATCCTATGGTTGATCCCCACTGGAGGGGATGAGCGAGGGGAGGGGGTATCCTTGGAACGCTGTGGCCACCCCCTAGTCCTACCCTCCTAAGTCTGGCCAAGCCCAGGGGTCAGAAACCATATCTCAGTCCCCCTCAGTAGCCCAATTGGTGTACATGGAAGCCCATGAGGGGGGTTGTTCCTGGCACCCACCAGGCCAGGCTTGGGCCATGTTTTCTCTGAAGCTGCACAGGCCAGAAACGCTCATGATTTAAACCACGTACTGAGATTCTCCCCAGCTCACAGGCCCCAGGTGGGCTCCTGAATGGAGCTAGGGGAGCCTGCAGCTGGGTGCTGATGGCTGTGAGCCAGGCATCCTGTTCTGGGCTGGCCTGTCAAATCCACTCATATCTTTGCCTACCGTCATGCCAAGCTCTAGAGCAGGGACCTGAGCCAAAGGCACTGGGAGCTCTTTGCAGCTTTCTGGGTGCTGTTCATGCACTGACCGTCCATGTCTCTTGCAGACGGCTTATACCATCCCAATCTTGGCCTTTGCCTTCGTGTGCCACCCTGAGGTGCTGCCCATCTACACGGAGCTAAAGAAGTGAGTCCAGGAGGGGGGGTGGGGAGGGGCATCAGTGGGATGGGGTGGGCACAGCTGAGAAGGAGGAAACCTGCTTCCATAGCTTCCAGTTGTTGCTTGGCCCATTGTGGGAGGCCACTCCATGGGTATGCTGGCATGCTCAGAATCCCATCTCCACTGGAGCCCCTCCCCTTGTGGCTGGGCTGTGCTCCTGGGACCCTCAGACATAGGTTCACCTTCCCCTGCTACCCATAGCAACCTGCCATCTGCCTTCTGGGGACCCTCGTCCTCAGCTCACGCCTAGCCTGCAAGGACCCTTTGGACGCTTGGCTCTCCGAGGGCAGATAGGGTTACAGGCCACGAAGAACCACTCCCCAGCCCAACGCACAGCAGTCTCATCTGTACTGTGCTGCCAGGTGCCACTGGGTTTGCAACAGGAAAGTTCTCTCTCATCTGTGCCAGATATGACAGTAGCCTGGCAGGGCCCTGGAGAACCTGGTTCCCCAGCCCAGGGGGAGGGAAAAGATGAAGTCCTCCAACCTGGAGGCTCTGGTGGGGGCAGGCAGTATGCAGCCGCCATGTCTAACCCTGCTCTGGGTGTCTCTCAGCCCCTCCAAAAAGAAGATGCAGAGCATTGCCAACATTTCCATCACCGTCATGTACATCATGTACTTCCTGGCAGCCCTCTTTGGCTACCTCACATTCTACGGTGAGTTCCCTGTTCTGGGCATCCCAGGTGACTCAGCCCTCACACCAAAGCCATGTATGGGTCTCTTCCAGCCCCAGAGGGCATCCGTTGGTTTCAGCCACTGACCAGCTCTGTTGGCTGCATGGCACAGTGGGCAGGGGTCACTGCACAGCCAGTCGATGGCAGGGACTGTGGCCACATGGCCATGGGCCCCTCCCTCGCCAGGCACAGCCACCGAGGGGACCACCTGTGCATTGCGCCCAGTGAGGTCTCAGTCCCCAGACTCTCCTGCTAGACTCTGGATCTGTCAGCACAGAGCCAGTTCCGGACCAGGCCATGGCAGCTTCTCCATCAGGCCAGGTCTCCCTGGGTACCAGCAACTGGGAGGGACACACGGAACAACTAAACAAGGCTGCATCCCACAGGCCGGGTGGAGTCAGAACTGCTGCACACCTACAGCAATGTGGACCCTTTCAACGTGCTGATCCTGTGTGTGCGCGTGGCTGTGCTCACTGCCGTCACATTGACTGTGCCCATTGTCCTCTTCCCGGTAGGTGACGCTGCAGGGCTGGGCCAGGAGGCAGGGCCTTTTCCCCCCAATGTCAGGCTTCAGGGCACCTGGGATCTCATTGGAGGGACACGTGGGTGACGGGAACTGGCCATTTACACGAACTGCAGAAAGGGGCTAGGGACCAGAGTGCGATGTGACCAGGGAACGAGGAGAGCAGGGGCCCAGAGACCACAACAGTAGGCAGAGCCACATGTGGATGCAAAATTAGTACTGCTTCCGAGTCATGCTAGGTGAGCACAGTCTGCAGTGAGTGACTGATCGCAGATTTGCAGGGCTCTAGTGAGTAGGTAGGGACCTAGACTGACGGAGGGCATGGGGCCCAGCAACCATGGTGATGGGCAAACACGGCCCAGGGCAGGCTGGGGTCAAGAAAGTAGCCTGGCTTTGGGACCGAGCGCTGGGCATGCCATCTGAGCCCCCTGCCCCACAGGTGCGCCGCGCCATCCAGCAAATGCTCTTCCAAGGCAAAGAATTCAGCTGGATCCGTCACACAGCCATCGCCTTGATCCTACTGAGTGCCATCAACCTGCTGGTCATTTTTGCCCCCTCCATCCTGGGAATATTTGGCCTAATTGGTGAGTGCTGGTGTGGGCCATCCCCCACGTTTCCCATGTAGCTGCGACACCACACCCCCCCCCTGCAGGAAGCCCAGCGGCTGAGCCATAGCATCTGCTCCTGTCCTGGTGCCCAGGCCTTGTGTGGGTTCTTCCAGTTAGAGCCACTAGAGGGTGCTTGCTGTCATTGGGGGTCTGGGGTTTGAATCTCAACTCCATGCTTGGTGAATTTTGGCTGTAACCTCTGCATCCTTGCTGGAAATGACCCAGTTTGTCTCCCAGGCCACCTGGGACACAGATCACAAGGACAACTTTGCTGCTCTCCTTTGATCATTGTAAAGGCAGGGTTTAAATGCAGCCCTGGAGTCCTGGGGTGGATGCTTTATTATCTCAGAACCCAGGGTTCAAGGCCACAGGCTGGGAGCTTTCTGTTGTTTGTCTGCAGTTGGGGTGTTTTTTTCCTTCCTTTTCCATCTCTGCTCTCATCACAGACATGATCAAGGCTTGGGAGGGATCTCTAGCTGGTCTTGCTTTGCAGTGGGTCACAGGGCAAGGCTGGTACCTGGGAACTGTGTCAGGATGGCTTCAAAGCAGGGAGCAGGAGGAGGTTCTGATCTAGGCATGAGGGTTGGCTCAAGGTGGGGGAAGCTGGGAGGGGCTGGCTCTTCCCCCCCTCCCCTGTGCCAATTGTTTCCTGATGTTCTCCAGGTGCCACGTCAGCCCCCTGCCTCATCTTCATCTTCCCAGCCATTTTCTACATCCGCATCATGCCCAAGGACAAGGAGCCCATGAAGTCCACCCCCAAGATCCTGGTACGTCCTCCTCAGCCCTTGGTGTTTTGTGTGGGTACTGCTCTGGGGGCCCTGTTGAAAGACCTCATGCCTGGCTTTTGGGATGCTAACACTGACCCCCCATGGGAGGTGGGTAGGACCAGCCTGAGATCCAGGCCATAGGCCGCACTGTGCTTCTGGTCCATCACCCAACTTTAGTGGCCTTCAGGATTCTGGACCCATGGGCCTGTGTTGGGCCTTCAACTCCCTGCCTCTGTGTGTGGTGTGGACAGAGATCCCTCTCACTTGGGGAGGACACACTTTAGAGCCAAGGGGGGCAATTGTAGCATAGGATCTCCTTTAGTCTCACATGAACAGAATCCAGGAGTCCTGCACCTCAGATCCCCCACTATCCTCTAGACCCTACTCCCCTCCCTGAGCTGGGGAGAGAACTCTAGCATCCTGGCTCCCACCCTCCCTGCTCTAACCCCACTAGACTTTCTCATCATCTGACAGCCCCAGGAGACCCATGGAAGGAAGGAGTGAGGGTGTTGGGGCGTCAGGAGCTCTGTGTCTGAAGTGGTGTCTGCTGGAGTTGGCAGGGGTGGAGCCATGTACATGAAGAGCCTGGGGAGGGCTATGTGGCTGAGGAGCCCTGGGGGCCGGGGGGGTGGAGCTATGCATCTAACAGGTTCTGGTGGGCAGAGGCAAAGTCATCCATGTGTATGAAGAGCCCAGGGGCAGCACGAGGGGCAGAGATGTGTGAGTGGGGTGGGGTGGAGCTGTGTTTGAGGTGCACAGGGGGTGGGGGGCAGGGGCAGAGCCATGTGTCTGAGGCATTCTGGTGGGCAGGGTTGAAGGTGAGGCCATGCGCCTGCGGGGCCCCAGGGTGGGGTCAGAGGAGGCACCAAGCCCAGCTGGGAGCTGACAGCTTCTGATCCATCTCCTTCCTTGCAGGCTGCCGGCTTCGCCTGCCTGGGTCTGCTCTTCATGGTAATGAGTCTCAGCTTCATCATCAGCGACTGGGCTACAGGTGGCGCCACAAGTGGGGGAAACCACTAGAGGGCACAGTGGGACTGACTGAGCCATGCCTCCCTGCCCCTGCCCCACCACCAGTACTGTCTGAAGGACTGATCCCCAGCACCACCGGCATGTCTCCCATGCAGGCAGCCCAGCCCTTCGCAGCCGACCGACGTGACATCCAGAAGGAAGAGCAGCAGGTTTCATGGCTGTGGGCTCTCTCCTCATCTCCACCTTTGACTGGCTTGCTGAGCTTCTCTCAGATTCCCCATCTGTAAAATGGAGCTGCAACTTCCCTACCTCAATGGGGGCTGGCTGCAAGATAAAGCTCCTTCATGCATGCATGGGGCACAGTCAGAACCCAGCGGATGGCGGCCCCAGTGAGAAGGGTCTAGTATCGCCATGGGGTAGCTGCCAAGTGGGGAAGGGGTGTTTCCTGTAGGGAATTTCTGTGGCAGGGCCAAAGAAATGAGAAGGGGCTGGGCTCGCTCCTGTTGCGACATCCTGTCCCAGGCCTCAGCTTCCTTTTCTCCACTGAGGCAGAGGCTGGGCCTACCCTCCAGAGCCCGCTGATACCTTTTGCCAGGCAGGGGGATCCCATACTCAGTGTGTGCAAGTGGCTGCAAGGTCTGGCTTCTGCTGATCCCAGCATAACTGCCTGTCTGGGGATGCCTGCAGCCTTCATCTCATAGTGGGTAGGGTGAACCAAGGAGAAGGGATAGCTGGTCTCCATGATTTATAAGGGAAGATCAGCTCTGGGCCCTTCTGTTCCTACTAGGAGAGGTGTGGAAAGCAAACCTGGTGGCCCACCAGTTGTGGGACAGATCGTGTCATCACAGCTCCTGTGGGTGGAAGGGACTTGGCCAATTCCTGCCCCACAGCATGAGAGACACATCACACCATCACCCTTCTAAGCATCCTCACACACGCACCCTGAGTTATTGTTACTGGCTGTGCAGTCAATTACTTAAGCTGGTGGGGTGTTCGGATGTGCTTGGCCAGGGGCCAGAGCATCCACTGAAACTGCATTTGTGTGCTCGTCCTTTGTTAGATGTGATCCCCTCCAATCAAAGCATGGACTCCTCTCACTCTGGGCCCAGTTGGCTTGGGGGCCAGAGACGGGCAGCCAGCAGGGAGGTCTTTTTGGGGATGCAGCCCCATGCAGGCAGGCGGGCCTGAAACAGTGGTTGAGGGCCCTGTGGGGGTCCAACAGAAAGCCTCTGGGGCCCAGCAGTGAGGTTGTGGCCTGGCCTGGTGTGCAGGGCACTCATGGGCACATGGTGCTGGTTGTGTCTCAGGGATGTCCTGAACCAAGGCCCAGCTGTTCTTCCTCCTCCCCCAGGACAGCTGAGGAATGTGGAGCTTCATCTCCCTGGCTGAGAGCAGCTGGGTCTTGGCTTGGGGCTTGGCAGCCCAGACACAGAGGTGATGGGTGCCAAATAACCCTGTAGGGTAGTGGCCAGAATGCTGCTGCCCCCTGCTGCCCCAGGCCAGCAGTGCCTACGGGCAGGCTCTGTCACATGGCAGGAGGCTGAGGGGTCCCCCCTGCCCTTGGCTGAACAGAGGGGGAGGGTTTGAGAGCAACCGCCCCCCCATGTGTCCCAGGAGATCAGCTAATGGGGCAGGAGCCCAGGAGGTGGGAGAATCCCTGACAAACTGTCCTGGGGGATGTGGGGCGTGCAGGCCGAGGTCACTGTGCAATGGGAGGAGACAGTGGGGTGCACCAGTGTGGGGCAATAGCAGAGGGCATCACGGGGAGGTGCACCCCTCCTCTCTGCCCTCCCTTTTGTCCCCAGATGTTGAGGGAAGGGCACATGTAGGCAACCTGGAGGCTGCCCATGTACTGGAGCATAGCTCCTACCAGCATTGAATGCTGGCCCTTCTGCCCAATGAGTGCAGGCCTTTCCCTCCCACTAACTCAGGGCCCCAAGAAGGGGAGCTGGCCACGCATTGTGGCTGCAACCCTGCACCCCTTGGTCACAGGGGAAGATGCCTACTGAATTCAAGAAAACAAACAAGGAGTCCTGTGGCACTGAAAGACTAACAAATTTATATGAGCTTTCATGGGAGGAAATCTCACTTCATCAGACACTTTGAAGATGAGGGAGCTTACAGAATGGGAGGAAATAAATGCAGGGAAGTGTAAGTCATCAGAACAGGTCACATTAGCAGTCCCAGCGTGACCCATTCCTATGACTTACACATCCCTGCATTTAGTTCCTACTATTCTGTATGTTCTCCCATCTTCAAAGCATCTGACGAAGTGGGATTCTTCTGCCACAAAAGCTCATGCAAAAATTAAATTAGTTAGTCTTTAAGTGCCACAGGACTCCTTGTTTGTTTGTTTTACTGAACTAGACTAACTCGGCTACCCCTTTGGAGCTTACTGACTTAAGGGGGCAGAATGGGGCCTGGAGCCGGCATGGTCTGTGCTGCTGAGCCCTGTCCCCCCACTGTTGGGGTAGTGGGCCAGGGAACTGCGCTGTACCCTCACCACAGCCAGACTTCCAACCTGTCCCTATCCTGCTGGGTGCCACGTGGCCAGGCCCCTCTGGGTTGTGCTGGACACTGGGGGTGGGGGGCACTCATTCTCTGTTGGCTGCTTGAAGAGTGCTGTGTGAATGAGGAGAGGGGAGGCAGGTGGGCCAGGACACGAGAGGTGAGCAGGATTGCAAACAAAATCAATCAACCCTTCTTGGGCATGGGGCAGACTAACCACCCATGAAACCAATAGGAGCCATGTATTTTTAGCAGGGGTGGTGTAGGCTGGGACACTGGGTGTAAATACTGTATATAGGAGTAGACTTTTTTGGCAGAGTGCTGAGCTGCTCTGTATAGTGTATATATTATATGTAGTCAGGGAGAGGTGTGACTTACCTATGCCACAGCGAGACAACTGCCCATGGGGGAGATCGGGACACTTTATAGCCCAGTGGCCACTGCCATGTTTGGGATGCCTGCAGGTGTGATTTTGTTGCGGCTGTTAAACCTTCCAAGCTGTGTTCAGTAGCCCCCGTGTCTCTCCATGGGCTGGAGATCAGGGCCTGGCGAAAGGGAAAGGCTGGATAGCCAGAAATCCAAAAGCGGCTTTTAGGCTGCTCCATCAAGGCCTCATCTTGCAAGGTGCTTAATGCCTCCCAGGAAGGACTCAGCACGAGCCCTGCTCCCAGGATTGGACCCACCGTCTTGGTCCCCCAGGGGTTTGGTGGCATTGCAGAGAACATAAGGGGCTGTGCCCAGACGGCCTGGGAAGGCAGGTGTGGAACAAACAGCGGGGCTTGTAAGCACAGCTGACTCTCTCGGCATTTCTAAGCACAGTGGCACTCGGTGCGTCATCTCGCTGGGGTGGGCGGGTCCCTGCCTACCTGCTCATCAGGAGGTGGCAGGGGGCAGGTAAGCTGGCTGGAAACAGAGTGAGTCCTCCAGCTCCTTGGGCCTGGCCATGAGGAGGCTACACAAGTCACAGCATGCACCTCATTCATGCTCTGGCTGAGTCTCTCTGTTACCTTTGGCTTCCAGCGCCCTGTCCCTTGTGATAGTGCATCCCCAGATGGCACTGGCAGTGGTGGGTGGGGATGAGGAGCAGCATGTCCCTGACATGGGGCAGGGTGAGCAGGCGGCATTAAATTATGTGTCTAAATTAGATTTCTATTTGGAAAGGAAACACAAAAACCCTTTTTAAACAACAATAAAGAAAATGCAAAACCTCTGTGGGGCTTATGTGCTCCTGGGACTGGGACCTGGTGAGGTGACCCCTGTCTGGGTTGAAATGTGGTCCTACAGAACTAAATGCAGGCATGGCTGCAGCCTGGCTACAGGTCTCCTGACCTCTGTGAAGCAGGTGCTGAACAGGCCATGCAAGACACATTGCTCAGTGGGAAATAATGCCCAGGAAAGAAGAATTCAATCATTTGTGAGTTATTGTGTGGCAAGGTACCTGGCTTCAGAGAACCCAAAGGCAGATGAAGGAGTGTGTGAGTCTGTCTATAATCCCCTTCATGGGTTTATGTGAGAATCCAGGATACATTTCATGTGGGCAGACTGAAAAGAGACACAACAAAATGTTTATTTGGATAGCATGCAGAATTAACCTGTGGAACATACTGCCACAGGATAGCACTGAAGACCAACAGCAAAGTAGTATGTGTGGTTTTTAAAGACTGAAGCATTTATATGGAGCAAGAAAACACCCAGAATTATCAAGGAGTGATGCAAACATCTAGATGAGTTTAGAATCTTCATGTTTCAGGGCATAAACCAACTGGGACCTACTGCAGGTCAGGAAGAAAGTTCTCCTAGAGGCAGGTCATTCCATCACTGTCCACTATGGGCATTCCTCTTTCACTTGCCTCCACTGGAACGTTTGGAAGCTGGAATGGCTCGTCTCCCGGCTGGTTACAGGGGCTCTGGGCATGGATAGCAGCCAAGAATGTGGCCCAGTAATGTACTGTTCCTGGAGCATGGCTCACAGGAGGGATGAGGCGGCAGGGCTGAGGGACCCACTTGGTGTGCCATGAGGGCAACCGCATGGAGAGCCGGCCCATGTCCTTTGTTCAGGGCTGAGCCCCCAGGCAGGCACTGCAGTGGGGTGGGCAGGCAGCAAAGCAGGGGAGATGGTGGCTGGTGAATGGAGTTGAATCCAAAGGCCTCATCCTGCCACTCATGATTTTTGGCTCACTAGTCCTCCCACCAGGGTTTGTTGTGCAGTAACTGGCCTGTAACTTAACCCCTGCCTGGGTGGCAGGCTCCCAGGTGATGGGGTTAAGGCAGAGCCAAGGGCGGGTGGCCAGGCCTGGCTGGACCTAGGGGAACAGCCTGGGGCAGGGGATCACCAGCCAGGCCAGGCTAGTGCAAAGCAGTCATAGGATATGTCCACACAGGCTTCTTATTTCGAAACGACAGAGGTTGTTTCGAAATAAGAAGCGGCATGTCCACACAACGCACCGTTATTTCAAAACCGTTAAACCTCGCATCTAATAGAAATAGCTGTTGTTTCGAAACAACCGTTTTGAAACAATGGCGTTCAGACACATTTTGAAACACCATTGTTTCAAAACAACTGTTTCGAAACAACGTGTCCGAACGGCCTCGTTTCGAAATAACCATTTTGAAACAACGGCTATTTCGAAAGCAGGCTTTCCCTTAATTTGAATTAACAAACTGATAATTCAAATTAACTTATTTCGAAATAAGGACTTTATTTCAAAATAACTCATTTCAAAATGGGTTATTTCAAAATAATGATGCATGTGTGGACATAGCCATAGAGTATTGGGCTCTATACAATCCCCAGCCATTTGGTCCCACCTGATACTGACCCAGGATGTTAGCTAGTATGACAGACTGCTCCCCAGATCTGATCCGGTGTGCTGCTGTAACCTCCCAATTTCCACTCTAGAACCCTGATTCACCCCGCTTTGCCAAGTGGCCACTCATGCCTGAGTCAGTCCACTCCAGCCTTTTGTGTGCAACCGGTCTGAAGCAATGGGTGTATATGCTCTGACTATGTGAAGGATTGTACCCAAGTGAGCACCCCCCAGCCTCCGTTACCACACCAGGAGCCACTGTCTACAGACATTGGGACCCTCTCGCAACCACCATACACTCAAGTCTGTCCATTTAACAAAGAAATGGATTGTTCATAGCCTTCTTCACTCACACCTTTTGAAGATCACACAGATTTAGATAAAACAAGTACTAGTTTACTGATCAGATTATAATACTAAGTGAGAATATAGCCAGTCATGGCAGAATCACAATATAATTGAGTCAGGAGTGACCACAAGGGAATAAGAAGTAAAACATGCATGCTAACCTAGTATTTCTACCTAAACTGATCTCATAGTCCAAGTCTACGCTCAAGGTGTTTGGCTGTCAGATGTTTGTACAGCCAGTCTCTGCCTGAAGCCAGGCAGGGCCCAGATCTTGCTTAAAGTTGTTTCAAGATGGAGAGTCCCAGGCAAAAAGCCCCAAATCCCTTCAAGTGTCTCTCTTTGTTCCAAAACTCCTTCAACCCCTCCCTTTCTGAGCAGAGGTGATCTCTTTGGCTGGCTGGAGTCAGGGAACTCAATTAGCATCTCTTTCCTGCCTCCTCCAGCAGCTTGCTTGCTGGTCAGAGAAAACTCTCTGTTGCCCACTCCCTGAGCCATGCTAAACATGCTACAAATCTGAGCACATACATGAAGTTGTAGGAAACATGATATCATACTACTCATGTAGAATAGGTTATGACAGAGGTATCACTGGTGCTGGGCACCTGGGGCATGTGCCCCGAATCCCATTGCCGGTGCCCAGGATCTCCGGCCCAATCGGGCTGTAGATCCGGGGCCCAGCCACTGGCGGCTGCGGTGGCCCCAGCCCTGGCCAGGGATCCAGGGCTTGACTGCCCACGGCAGCAGCAGCCCCGTCCCCGGCCGGGGATGTGGGCCCCGGCTGCCCATGGCCACTTCTGGCCCCAGGCCCGGCCAGGGATCCGGGGCCTGGCTGCTCGCGGCCGTGGTGGGGAATCCGGGGCCCGGCTGCCCGTGGCCGGGGATGCAGGGCCTAGCCATCTGCAGTGGTGCGGTGGCTTCTGGCCCTGTCCCCGGCCAGGGGGCAGGGCCTGCGGGCTGGGGCGGGGCCTGCAGGCCAGGGGCAGGGCCTGGGCCTGTGCCCCGGGTCCCTCCCGGGGCCAGCAACGACTCTGGGTTGTGAGCATCCATAAAGAAACATTGTATGGTGTAACTGGTCTAAAGACATACACAGTGGTTACAGTATAATTTAATGGGCCCCAGAACTCACCTAATCTCCAGTCCCCCTTCCCATATTGTCCAGGCCCCATTTATGCTTGTGTAGGCCCCAGCCCAAGTAGGCATTTTTGAGCCCCACCAGCTCTTTCCTTACACATGAAGCATAGCCTCAAATCTACATCACCCCAACTCTTTCCCCATGTCGTCCTCAGCTCCCATCCCCATTCCCTAAGCTCTCCACCCACAAGTCCCCACTCCACCCTTCCTAAGCCCCCACCACCCCCTCTTCATTCCCTTCAGCCCTCCAGCCGCCTCCACACCTCCTCAGCCCCCCATCCTGACCCCTTCTTCCCACCCTAAACCACCTGCGAGCTCTCCTGGTGCCCCCTGAGTTGGCCCTACCCTGTCTTCCCCCATGCCCTTTCCCCGCCGGCTGCCTGACTGTCCCCAACCAGGCCCCTCCCCCGAGGGGCGCTGCTGCCACCAAAAAAAATATTTGGGGCACACAGCCCCTCCCCATGGCATTCCTTGCCCCCCACCAACATTTCCCCTCCATCCCCACCCCCTAGCAACCACTGGCCCATTCTGATCCTGGACCTGATCGCACGCCGTACCACTGGCCGAGACCCAAGCCCCATGCCGGGCCACGCCACCGGCTGAGTCCCTGGCCAGGCCAAGAAGCCACAGGCCGCGCAACACCATGGCTGAGCCCCAGGCCAGGCCCCAGGCCCAAGTGGCAGGCCAGGCTCCGAGCCAGGCCAAGAAGCCATGGGCCAGGCCAAGCCCCAAGCCGGCCCCCAAGCCTCAAGCCGGGCCGAGCCCTGCCGCCAATCGCCCCCACCCCAGGGGCCCTGCCTGACTCCCAAGGCTCTCCCTACAGTGCTTACCTTGCTGTGCTGTGGAGTCTGGGACTGGAGTCTTCAGGCAGGGCAGTGGTGGAGGCCTCCCCACCGGCACTCCCTTATCTGGTGGCCAGAGTGGACAGGCCATGGGCTGCTCCTCCCATCCTGAGCATGCTCCTAGCCTGGGGGAAGCTCTCTGCCCGCTGGAAGACTGTGTCTTCCAGCCAGGTAAGGACCTCAGCTGCTGGCCGTGCGCGGCAGCTGCAGCCCCTACCTCGCCTGAAGACCCAGCCTTCTGGCCATCAGGAAGCTTCCTGCAGGCTGGGAGCTTTTAAAACTGCAGGGGTAAGGGAAACACACCAGAATGCTGCATTCTGCCCCCATTGTTCTATTTTTAGGGGCCCAGGAACGCTGGCCCCTAAAATTGGTGGGCCCTAGAACGGTGTTCCGGTGTGTTCCCCCTTACTTTAACCCCTGAACATACAATTACAGTGTATAAGCAAACAGAAAAAACATAGATCATAACCCACGGTGCACAGATGTGCATCCCATGACAGACAACCCAAATCATCTCAGCCCCGAGGAGCGAGCGGCAGAGACCCAGCAGGACGGACAACCACGCAGTGGCCGAGGGCATTGAGTACATGAGACTAGACCAGGTGACCACAGCAGGCCCTGATCCTGCAGAGGAAGGACAATGCACAATGCCAGCAAGGGGTCTCATTTCTTACCTGCCCTGAGGCAGTTTGGGACAAGTGGACATTTGTCACGCTTGAACTGGGGGCCCAGGGCACTTCCCGGTCTTTTCCAAGGCACAGCTCCTTGCATCATAGCCAGATGTCTGGCTGTGGCCACAAAAGGGGGGGGGGGTACACTGGGTGGGGAGGGGCTGGCATCTCACTGAGGACTGCGCCTCCCACAGCAGGCTTTTGGCCCATCTCCTCCTGTGCCTGTCCAGAAGAGGGAAAGGTGCCCTGGCCCCACATGCTACCCCAGAGCCATCTACCTGCAACATGGCCCTGCCTAGCCCTGTGGGATACAGGCCCATGGGGGGCCAGCAGCACAGTGGGGAGACCCCCACCCTCCCTACCAGGCCCTGCCACCCAGTGGCCCAAAAGTGCACTGACTTCCTGTCCCAGCTGCTTTCAGGATTGCCCCAGCTGGCCACAGGGTGGCACCATTGCCCTGCCCAGCCTGAGGCCCTGCCCAGGAATTATTGCCTGCAGGCTGGGCTGCAGAGGTGCCCAGAGTGGGGCAGACAGACAGGGACACTTTGGGGCAGTCTTGCACCTGAGGTGGCTTTGGGCAGGGAGACCAGAGGGGTGGCAGCCTGGCAAGCAGGCTGGGCCTGGATGTCTCTACACCCTGGGGCGCCCTGGCTGAAATGTTTAATGCCCAGAGCAAGATTCAGGCTGTGCCCAGGACCCCAGCTACAGGCACCTAGGCCTTCTTACCACCAAGGAAGGGGCATGAGGGAGGCTGCAAGAAGAACCCCAGGCTCAGAGACCTCTGCTCTGCCCTGGGCTGGATGTGCTGCTCCAAGGGTGCAGACCTCGGACCTTGAAACTTTGGGACCACCCCATCCCCCAAGATTTGTAACTGCAGCCTCCCCCCAACTCTGTACACCCTGCTCCTGCTGGTGGAGAGTGCTATGGGCACACCGGTCAGTTGGCCAAGTGCTGGTTCTATACCATGGTGCTCACATAAGAGTTCCTGGCCATGCTGGGGAAGCACCAAAACATGGGGTCACAGATTCAGAATTAACTGCACCTCTCACTCACTCAATTCCCTGCCTTTGGGGGGGAGCTAGGGAACTGGAGGGGACCTCAGCACATAGGGGTCTGCTGTGTGATGGGGCAGTTTGCACCCATTCTGAGGGGTGGAGTTAGCATGCTGGTGGCCTGTGAAAGATGCAAGATCGGGCTGGGTAACATGGTGTAGCCTTAAGCTAACTCAGCCCCTTTAGGCCCCTGTCAGATGGCAGGGCCCTGTGACCCTCGCTGTGCAAACAATGAGACTGGGTTTCAGTTGCCTTGCAGTTCACTGGGTCTCCTGGTTGGTTGGCCCTCAGAGGCAGGGTGGTAACTACAGTGGGGCAAATGGGACTTTGCTTTGGGCACCCTGGAGTGGCTCCATTCAGTTGCTCTATCAAAGGGTGCATTTTGCGCCACTTACTCCAGGCGCAGCTCATTGTAAGGGGCTCATTCCAAGCGGAACGCGCCCCGGGCGTCGAAATACATAGTTACGGCTCTGCTCAGAGGATCCAGTCAATCATTCTCAATGAAATATAGCATTGGGGAGAAGAAAACTATCTGTGGAGTTGGGTGGAATTTGCTGCACCTTTCTGGCCAGATGTAAACCCCAGGAAAGTTTTGGAATAAGTCATGTCAAGTGGAAACACCCCCAGGGAAGGTTTGTTAGCATGTCTTTGAAATGGAGCCAGCATTTTATCAGATTATTCAGTTTGGCCATCAAGCCACAAGAAAAAGAAAAATTGAGTCCCTTAGTTCTTAACCTGAGTCCACACCTGTGGCTTGCCATCTCACAGGAGCTGGATGGGTTTACCAGTGACCACACTGCTTTCTGGCACAGAGGACAGTTTATTTAGGGCATGAGGATCATGGAGAGAACACCCCACCCAACAGCCAACAATCTGCCTGGCTCTGTGCATGTTAAGGTGACCAGGTGTCTCCGTTCTTCCCAGTGGAGACTGGTGTGGCTTACAGCCTATGGGAGAAGCTAGGAGGATGAGAGTGGGAAGCTGGGGGTAATGGGCCTTCCTGCTGTCTCCTCACCAGCCCCACAGGATGAGGCTGAGGGGTAATGAATTGTCACTGGCGGCCAGAGCTGGGCCTGCTGGAAGAACAGCGGAGTGAGCCATGGGAAGGAGCAGCCCTGGGAATGGAGGGGACAGGGAAAGTTCAGGCTGGAGGAAGAGATCTAAGGGAGCCAGGGCAGCCATCCCGGAGAGTTAACACCCCTCTCACTGCATTGGATATGCTTCGCTAGAGATTTCTCACTGTCCCACCTTCATTAACTTGCTGGCCTGAGGGCCAGGCAACCAGTGCCTCCGCCTTGTTACCGAGCCTTCAGCAAGGATGGCCCCAGAGAGCTCGAATGCAGCTGTGAGGTGGACCCCCTGAGCCCCAGCTCAATCCGCATGCAACCCCTGGCCAGGGCCCCAGCATTGTTTCCTTGGGCTCAGTACACGTTTGTAACATGGGCCCCCCTCCACACAAAGTAATGGGGCTTAGGCCCTGGGCTGTACCCACCAGAGCCTCTGGGCCCTGGTAAAGTGTATCCTTCCCTGCATGTGGGAGCCCTGTGCCTGGCCCCACGGGGGAGTGTGATCCATCTCCCTGAGAGGTGATAGCGAGGCTGGTGGAAGGATTCTGCCCACCTAGTTCTGTCTACACTAGGGGTTTGGCTAGTGTAACAGTGGTGAGACCTGGGGCTGTTGTGATTGGGTGGATCTAACTTTTCAGAGTTATCTTTCCTGGTTGTGCCCCTAGGTGTCGCCCTGCACCCTCATCCGGAGGAAGCAAATGTTGAAGGAGCTTGCTACACTTTCGCTTGTAGGGAATACCCCGCCAGGGAGGACTTACCTGAGCGTACCCTAGTACAGCTGTGCAGCCTGGCCAGGGGTGCCTTAGGAGCGGGCCTCTTGGTTTCAGGAAGGGCGTTCCCACCCTACTTTGTCTCCCTCTGACATCAGAAGCCAGGCTACAGATGATTTCTCTCCCCGTGGGAACCTGTCCTCAACAGCATGATCAATGACTTTAGATTTATGGTACTGGTTTAATGTGTCACTATTCCCTCTGATGGGGCCCAGTTGCTGGATGGATTCAGCTGCACTTAGCTCACCCTGATGGGGAGGTGCTGTGGACTGGGCCCACATCCTGCCCACCTATGGAGTCTATGACACACAGCTGGGTACTGCTGCTTCCATCCAGTAGCAGGCAGTGCTTCGTACAGCTACACATGCCAGCACTGTGTCATTTTGCTTATGGACTGATCACTGCTTCCCTCGTAATCTGGCACACTGAAGGCATCAGCCTGAGAGCAGAATCTGTACTGTCTTAAAATTTGTCCTTTCCCACTTCCCCAGGTGCGATGCTGTGGGATGGTGATGTGGGAGCAGCCAAAGACCCTCCCAAGTGGTCTGAATACGAAGAACACAGCACTGTGCAAACAGAATCTCTTGTGAAGGGGACTCCATACCCAAGGGCAAGGCAGAGGCTGGGGCGATAGCTCCCTCCACCTCCTGACTCCCAGCCTCAGTTTCCCCTCCCCATCATTTTGTATCACTCTCCTCCCCTGAGTGTAGTTCTTTGTCTTCTCACTGTTCAAGTGAAGATTTCTCTTCCTTGTGCACAGGAGGGGCCATGGTGAGCATGAGAGAGAGATTGCCCCAATCTCAGTTCTGCTGCCTTATCCCATTGGGGCCCAGGACAATCACAGGGATGGTACCACCCTGCTCAGCCCCTGGCCCATACTCAGAGTGGGTAGAGTAGGGGAGTCAAATTCATTCAGTGTGGAAGGCCACATTAGAGCTCAGGACACCTGACAAGGGCCATGTGCCCATGTAGATTCTCCAACCCTTTCCCTCTGCCACATTCACAGCGTCATGGGCTCCCCTTTCCCCTCCCCTCCCCTGCAGGCTCGGACACCTTCCCTTTTCCCTGCCCCGTGGGCTCCTCTTCCCCACACTGGCTCCCAGACGCTCTCCTGCTGGGCAGCTCCTGGGCACCCCTTTCCCTTCCCTTTCCACTTTCCCTACCGCGTGGTAACAGGCATCAGTCTGTCACAGTCACAGACACAGACAGGCTGGACTCCTGCCTCCCCCCACTCATTCAGCATGCTGGCCTTTGGTTGGGCTCAGTCTCAGCTGGCCTTTGATTGGTTCATTCCCACATGGTCCCCTGCTAATTTTTCCTTTCTTATTTGTGATTCGTGCAATGTGATGTCAATCAAATTATCATGCTGACTGCCTGACAGCAAACAGTTGGAGTGGGGGGGCGTGTGGGAGAGCTCTGGGAGCCCAGCCCAGCCTGCTGTGACTGAGACTCTGATTGGTGGGCCAACCACAGCAGAGCTGAGCTGGGATTGGCTGGAGCGTTTCCTTTGTTCCACTGTGCTGTGACTCGAGCATGTGAGTCAGCCAGAAGCAAGTCTACCCCTGCTCTGCCAGCTGCAGCATGTGTTTGCTGTCTGCTGCTGCAGGGAACTACCCAGCACAGTCCTGGTCAGCGGGCTGGATTAGCACCCTTGTTTGGCCAGAGCTGGCCTGCAGGCCTTAAGTTTGAGCTGGCCTGCAGGCCTTATCCACCCCTGGGATAGAGCCTTCAGGTAATGTATGTAGCACATCTCAATGGAGCCTGGGTGAGCTGTGACATTTCAAAGGCTTCTGCCTTGGCCAAACATGAGATGACTTTCCCAGGGACAACAAAAGGCACATTCTTGACCTACAGGCTATCCTCTGCCAACTAGTCTTGCCCCAGAGCAGGGGAAGCTGGAGCTGCACATAAAAAAGGGAGGTGGGATTTTTTAACCCAGGCACAACCTCTTATTTTTCCTGCATCTTATTCTCAGAAGTCCCTAAACCGTTTTGTCTGGAGTCTTCTCAAGAAGCTCAGGCTGTGGCAAGTCAAATGTCAACTCACACTATTAAGATGCAGCCAGGTGATTGTAACTCTCCAGTGGCACTTAGCAGCATCAAGTTCCTCTACTCTGCTGCAAAACACAACTGGCTTGAGCCTCTCCACAGGAATCTGGGGTAACTAAAGACCACCCCATGTGCCTGTGGGAGGCAAACTCTTTCCCAGTTACAACCACTGAGTCTGCATATAACAGAAGAAAACTTGCATTAAAATAGGGGTATCAAACATGTGGCCCAGCAGCCTCTAAAGCTATTTCCTGTGGCCCGCAATGACACTATTGTTATTGATATTTGCAATATCATAGTATGAAAAGGTTTCAATGGTGCAGCCCTTGGGCTAATGTACTAGTCCTAATGCAGCCCTCTACTAGTTCTCATGTGGCCCTTGTCATGATTTGAGTTTGAGAGCCCTGCATTAAAAGGAAGAGGGAACTTGGTGTTAAGTTGGGAAAACACCAAGAAAGTGATTTAAAAACATGCAAATCCTAAGTAAACACCCCAGGTCAATTGCACCCACCTCAGAGGATCTGGGTGGTGGGTTTTGCCTCAGTTTCCCTACCGGGGGGGGTGAAAGTCTGAGGGACTAATGTGCCTTTAACACACGTTTTGCTCTGCTGTACCCCACACTCATAGCTGATGGTCTGTGGTCCACAAAGCTGCTTTGGGAGTGTTGTGTGCGTTCATCTCCCTCCCCTATGGGGCAAATGGATAGGGTTCTCGCAGTACCCCTGGTGCTACTGCTGCTGTCCCTGTGTTCTGTGGTTCTCCGCTTGACCCAGCTCACTGTGATTTCCCCAGGCACAGGGAAATGTCACTTTTGCACAGCCTCTGTACTGTTTTTCATCGCAACCCATCCCTACACTGGGATCTCCCTGGCCCTGAGGGAGAACTGAGGGAATAAATGGTCATGGGAATCTGCCTTGAAGATTGTTAATTCTGTACTCTGGAGAAGTGCTGTATCTTTGCTGCTAAGCATTGTAGTGAACCCAGACATTTGTTAAACCAATTTAAGAGCCCTGCTCAACATAAATGAAACCATTTAAAGGAAATTCAGACGGGAAAGAAAACTCACATTTTTACTGGAGGAACTTGATTAACCATTGCAACTATTTACCAAGGATTGCAGTGGATTCTCCACCACTGACAATTTTTTAAATCAAGATTGACTGGTTTTCTAAAAGATCTGCTCTCGTTCAAAACATTTATTATTCTGCAGACAAAGATTGACTGGTTTTCTAAAAGATCTGCTGTTGTTCAAAACATTTATTATTCTGCAGACTTTCTCAGCCTGTGCTCTGTGGAAGAGTAGAGTAGCTGATCCCACAGTGCTCCTTCCCGGCTTTATGACCTCAGTGTCAACAAAGAGATCCAAACATTCTCCTGTTGCTTCATCACTCTGATTTGTGATTTGTAGCATCCGTGTCACCTTAACCTTGCTCTCTTGAATTACTGTGTCATTGACATACACTGTCAGATGTGCACTGCTGATTTTAATAGCACCCTTTTTTGTAGAACACGTGTAGTAAAGATTTTCTTTTTTTTTTAGAAAAACAAACTCTTGTGGGGCCAAGGGTACTTGAAACTATGTCAAGTTTTTCTCAGTATGATTCATCAGTGCTGGAGGAAACTGTTTTAGGCAGAGGACTAGAACTATTGGCCTCTTGATTATTTGTATGTAGCACCTAGGAGCTCTGGTCATGATTCAGGAGCCCATTGAGCTAGGAGCTAAACAAACACAACAGATTGTCCCTGTCCCCTGCAGTTTAGGGTGGTCTTCTTTTTTTCGGGGTGCTTAAATGCACACAGTTCTTGGAGATTTTTGGTAGATTCATTCATTTCATATATCCACTCTCTAGCCCCGTTGTGCCAACGAAAGGAGTGGAACAGTGTAACAGGACTGTGAAAGTCCTAGTCCAAGATCGGAAGAGAGCAAACCTGTGGTCCCGTTCCCTAGGGGCTGCAAATTCAGCAGAGCAGAGAATCTCAAACTGCATGTGTCACTGTTTATCTCTCCTAGGTATAACACATAGGTGATTGGCCTCTCTTTATTTTTTACCTTTGTATGCATTATAGTAAACTTTAGGTGAAAATGCAAGTGCTGTGGGGGGGGGGGTGATCTTGGGTTGGGAAAGATCAGCAGGCAACTGGGAATTGTTGTGATATTTTCATTTAATTTTTTAATGCTCACATTGAGGAGTAACTGAAATGGAGGTTTAATGAAGATTTTGTGTGTGTATTTCTTAGGTTGTTGATTTTTTTTTTCCAGAAAATTGACACCATTAAATAAGACTATAAATTTAGCACTGCACTTAAACATACACTTACTGGAGAGCACCTGCTAGGAGATGCTATGATTCATCCCTTGGTCTCTGCAGTACCAGCTGAATGCCCCTAGCTGCAGAAAAGTTTGTTGGGGGAATATAGGTGCCACAATGCAAGGTGCCTACATGGGCCAGTTTGTGTGTGAGGTTAGGGTTGGCAAGCTCTGGCATGTGTGCCAATGGTGACACATGAGTGGCATGCTGTGTTGCTCGTGGCTCCAAGCAGGACCACATGGTGGTTGCTTCCCCTTCTAGCCCCACCCCTGTCCCATGTGGGCCCAGCAGTGCTCTGGCCAGAGCCTACACAAGTGGGCAGGAAGGCTGCCTGGTTCCTGTGTGCCCAGGGTCCTGCAACTCCTTAGATGCATTCAGGAGCTGTGCAGAAGCTGCTTCCCTCTGCTCCGCCTGCTTTGCGCCAGCTCCAGTTAGGACACTGCTAGGCCCAGGCAGCAATCGAGGAGTGGCCACAAGGGATGTCTGAGGGTGGCGCCTCAGAGGAGGACGTGGCTGGTGCTGTGCCCCCTCCACCCCCGAGTTACACCACTGCTGCAGCGGAAGAGCAGGAAATGGGCCTGCAGACAACCCCACCATCACCAACAATGCTGCCAGGATGCTGGGGCACATGGCACATGGGAGACAGGTGGGGGAAAGAGTTGGCACCTTCAGCCCAAAAGGTTGCAGACTCTTAACCATTCTCCTGCTGGTGGAAAGCTAACAACTCTTTTCTTTCTGGGGGGGCGGATTGCCCCTGCTAGGATGCCTGGCTAGCAGGTGTGAGAAATAGGAACACTTGTTTTGGCAGGGGGCATGTAGTTACCTATATAAGACAAAATCTGTAATATCGGGATGTCTGGGCACCCTAGTCTTTGTCGCACTTTCACTCCTCTGCCAGTGCCCACAGCTGCATCAAGGCTCGGTAGCTGAGTGCAACTGGGAAGGGGGCAAGTGTGTAAAAGAGAAAGGAGGGGGGGGAAGAGAAAGTGCCAAGTGCAGAGAAGAAATTAATTTTGCATAGCTCCACAGCCAGCTAGTCCTGATCTTATTAATGGTACATGCTCAGAGAGAGGCCTTTTACTCATTGACATGTCTGGGCAATTGCATTTGGAAGGCAGCATTTTTGAATGGGGCCTGCCTACTAAGAAATGGCCTTTTGTACAGGAATAAGCCAGCTGGGCTGGAGGAACCTAGTTCCCTAAGGCACTGACTGGAAGCCAGGGTTCTTCTTTGCAGCAAATGATTGATCGGAAGCTTTTAGCCTTAGCCTGTCAGAGCAGGGTTGGTGGCCAACACCCCGTCTGGCCAATCCCATGGCTATATATATGGCCCCAACCCTGATCCTCCCCAGTTCCTTTTTCCACCCTAAGCAACGGTTTTGGAACAGCCCATTTCTTGCGAATGCAAGTGTCTGTCAATTAGTTTTGTATGAGCCTCTTGTTCAGCTTGGAAGACCTGTTTGTGGACATTGTTCCACCAAGAACCGGCGCTTCTACAGAACATATGAGATCAGAGCCAGATCACTCCCAACAGCTACTTAAGATGCCAGGTTTCAAACCCTGCAGTTCTTGTGGCAAGGCCTTAGCATGGAATGATGCCCATGAGAAGAGCCTTCAGTGCCTGGGTGAGTCAAACCAGGCTACTGACTGCTCCATCAGTCAGTCCTTCAAACCGAGGATGCTGAAAGACAGGGAGCAAAGGTGCTGTGCTTTGGCCCTGGAGCAAGTAAGGCAGCTGATCCCTGTAGCACACTCGCTGATCCAGCTCTCCCCGTCCGGGCTCTTCTCGGCACCGGGGGCGACTGTGCAAATCTCTACCACTCCAGAGGCTTTCAAGGTGGCAAAGGCTCTTCTGCTCTTGCCTACGCCTACCCCTCCCAAACCTCCAAAGCAAAGATGCTTTCTTCACAGGGAAATTGACCATGCTAGAATGGCACCGCTCTCCAGCACCTAGTATGGTGCCAAGCTTCCCAGCGCCGCAAAAAGAAGCATCCCCAAAGCGGCCGGTTGGCACCATCCCAGGCCCTACCCCAAAGCACCTTAGATCACGCTCTACTTCCCCCTGGCACTGGAGCGCCACTACATTTCCAGCGCTGTCTACTCATCCCAGTATTGGGGTAAGGCCTCCACCTGCATGCCAAGAAAGCTGTCGCTCCCCAAGTCTGTACGAGATCACTCCCTCCAGGAGGTGCAGCCAAGCTCGAATAAGATTGCTGGCACCGAGCGCTTCTCGGTACCAACCTCATGAATGGTCCATACCAATAGTAGTCCCCTTCCAGAGGGCTCCCCACGCTACTGAAAAGTAGAGCCCTCCATGGATACAAATGCGTAGATCTGTATCTGACCTGCATCCGCAAGAAATGGTCCGCGGATATCTGTGTTGTAGCTGTGGGTGTGGATATAATGCGGATATCCACAGATCTCCACATATTTGATGGTTCTTGTAGATGTTTCAAGATGGAGTTTCCCAGGCAAAAAGCCCCCAGCTTCCTTCTCACTCAAAGTGTCTGGATTCCTTTTAATCTCCCTTGGCTCCTCCCTTTCTCTCTTGGGCTGAGGTTCTACAGGCATTCAACCAGCTCAGTGTCTCTGTCACGTAGGGTTACCAGATGTCCGACTAAAGGAGGACATGTCCTCCTTTTTACCTTCATGTCCTCTGTCCAGCAGACATTTTAAAAATACATGATTTTGTTTGCCTTTTTACTTACAGGGGTTAAAGTATGCTGGAAGCCTCCAGAACACCCTATTTTTAGAGAGATGCATTCCAGAGCCCCCTAAAAACAGAAGAATATTACATCAATACTACATCTTCTCCATGTGTCCTCCAGTGTCCTCTTTTTTGTACTTCCCAGACCTCCTTTCCATGCTTTTGTATCTGGTAATCTTACTGTCACTTACCTCTCTTGCCTCTCTGCTACAGATAGTCCTGAGGGTCTGTGCTAAACAACATGCTTCACATCACACATGATGCTGCAGGTACCATGATACCGTAGTAATTATGTAGAATATGGTATAAGCATTTGTAAAGAAACCTTGCATGCAGGGGTTAAAGTATGCTGGAATGCACTGGAATGCTGTGCAGGGGCCTGCTATTTTTAGGGGCTCAGCGTTCCTGGGCCCCTAAAAATAGAAAGCTGAGTTGGAACGCTGCGTTCTGGCAGGGCAGGGAGACCCGGGAGGCATGTCAGCTGGCTCAGCTCCTCTGCACGTGCTCAGGCAGTGCTAGAGGCAGAAGCCTCAAAGCACAGCCTGGAGCTGGGGGTGGATGGGAGTTAAGGGCGATTCACCCCCACCCCAGGACACTTCCCTGTCCCCATTGCAGGGTGCCCGAGCCCCATCCCCAGCCCACCAGGGGCCCTCTTGCTTGGTGGCCAGGGCCCTGGCCTCCCCCCCCCACCTCTCTTGGAGCTGGAGCGGGAAGCTCCACCAGGCAGCAGGATCCGGCCATGAGCTTGTCCCTGCTGGCATTTGGGCCACCTATTCTGTTGCTGCCCAGGGCCTCCTGCCGTACCATTTCCCTGCCCCCTGCTGCTCTGGGGGTGGTCCCAATCCTGCAACCCTGGTTTGGACCGAGTCCTGCGCCTGCTGAGGCCCAATAAGCAGAGCGGTAACTACAGCAGGGCTGATGGGGCAAAGCCCTGGGCTGTCCAAAGCAGCTCATTAATGGATCTGCGCTATTAAAGGGGTGGCTTTGCGGTGCTGGCTCTAAGCACTGCTAATGGGAAGGGACGCGTTCCAATTGGAATGCACCCTGGGTGGGAAAATGCTGTGTTACGGCTCTGCCACTGAGGTCATTAGGGAGTTGGGTGTGGAATGAATATTGGAGACTGGGGTTGGGTATTGGGGGCAGGGTGTGAATTTTGGGGGTGGGTATTGGGGGCTGGGGAATATTGGGGACAGGGGAGTGGATACTGGGTGCTGGGGCTGGGTGTTGGGGGCAGGGTGTGGATTTTGGGGGTGGGTTTTGAGGGCTGGGGGAATATTGGGGATGAAGGGGTTAAAGTAAGGGGGAACGCCCCTGAATGAAGTTCTGGGGCCCAAAAATTTGAGAGGCCAGCATCCCAGGGCTCATAAAAATAGCAAAATCCAGCAGAGCATGTGTTCTGCCTTGTCCTTGCTGTTGGCAGGTCCTACGCCCCACTGTTGTTAACTCACAATACTTATTGTGTTATGCAGTATTTGCTAGTTTGTGAAAATAATTGATATAGACATAAATGCCATATAAAGTTATAAATATTTTTATGGAGTGATAAGAGATTCATGTGGTACTGAGAAGTGGTTGCAAATGCCTGCCTGGGCTGAGGCCTGCACATTCATGAAGGGGACCCAGACGATATGGGAAGGGGGCTCACACATGCATGAAGGGGCCTGGATGATACAGGAAGGGGGCCTGCCAATTAGGAGATTTCTGGGCCTGCCAAATTATACTTTAACCCCTGCTTGCATGGCATAAATAGCATCAAATGATACAATTATAGTGCAAAAGTGAACAGAAAAATCACACAAATCATAACCTAGGGGTGCACAGATGTGCATCCTGTGACACCTAGTTGGTTGGCTAATAGTGCATTTTTAACTGGAGCATAGTGGGAAGTCTAAGGTACATCAGGGAGCCAAACCCAGGTCTGCTAATTCCTTTGTTAATGCCCTAACTGCTGGGCCATTCTGCCTCTTATAAGCAAGTCTACTTCAAGTGCTGCTCACATCATTCAGTTACAGGTGTCTACGTGCCGCAGCGCACGGTAGCTCGGAAAGTCTTCAGCCTTAGCCTGTCAGGTCAGGGTACGCAGCCAATGCCCCCTCCATACCTCAACCGCGGCTATCTAGGTCAGTGGTTCCTAACTTTTTCTCTGCTGTGGCACACCTTGATACCTTCAAATTTTTCAAAGCACACCACCATTAAAAAACTCATGAATATTCAAATTAGCTTTAATTACTTATGAATATTCATAAGGCATGGGACAGTGTTTTGGAAATGCTGCTATGTGGAGTAGTAGGGGTAGCAGAGCAGGGGTGTCAGAACACAGGAGGTCAGGAGTCATGTGGAGTGGCAGGAGTGAGTGTGGGGAGCAGAGCAGGGCAGGGGTGGCAAAAGAGGACAAGGGCAGCCATGTGGGGAACAGCACAAGGGTGGCAAGGGAGGAGAGAGGAAGGGAGAACGAAAGTGGCTTTGTGGGGGGGGCAGGGGGGAACCTGGGGAGTAGGAAGGTAGGGGAGCATGGTGCAGCCCCCTTTCCCCTTCTCCACAGTGGCTCCCTGCCACCCAGGGCAAATCCTCACCCCACTGCTGTACCTTCCCACCCCAGTGGGTCCCATCCTCCCCTCCTCCAGCCCCTTGCTGCCTGTGATGGACCCTCCCATCACTGTAGGGGCCAGAACTAGGCCTCCAGCCCCCAGCTACACCCCCCCACAGCCACCCCACCCCCCAGCTACACGCCCCCAACCAAACAGCCACCCCACAACCCCAGCTACACACCCTCTGCTACATAGCCACTCCCACCCACCTCTGGCACACACACACATCTGCCCCATGCAGTCCTGCCCCCCAAAGCCCTTACCTGGGCTGTTAGCAGGCTGACTGACACAAGCTGCACTGCCCTGCAGGGGGAGATTCACACATTCCCGGCCTCCCCCAGCTCTCTACTGGCTGGGCTTAAGGTGGAGCCAGGTTTAAGGTGAAGCCACCTCAACCGCGCATTTGGGCTGCTCCTACTATTTTTAGGGGGCCTTGGAACTCCCCATTCTAGTGCCTTCCTCTATTTTTAGGGGGCCAGAATGCTGCCTGCCTAAAAATAGGGACCCCCCGCATTGTGTTCCGGTGCCTTCCCCCTTACTTTAACCCCTGCCTTTTCCCAGCCCTGCACAGCCCAGGTGGCTGGGCTTAGCAGTGAGGGAACTTTAACTCCAGCTCTGGGGGATGCTCGTGGCACACTTTGAGTATTCCCATGGCATACCAGTGTGCCCTGGCACACTGGTTGGGAACCACTGATTTAGGTGACCGTGACTCTGACCCTCCCAGTTCCTTTTTCCACCCTCAGCGATGGTTTGGATCAGCCAAGAAACTTGCGTAAGCAAGTGCCTGTCTTCTACTGCAAAATTCAAGATGCCTCGTTTCAAGCCGTGCCTGGGATGCTGCAAAACTGTTCCGCCTGATGATCGCCACGATAAATGTCTTGCATGCCTTGGTGAGTCCCATCTTGCCGAGAGCTGCAGTCTCTGCCAGTCCTTCAAAAGGAGGACTTGCGAGGATAGAGAGCTGCACCTCCAATCCCTTGCCAGGAGCAGCGTGCAAACCTCTGATGCTGCCCGAGCCCTGAGTGTTCCCCCGGCTCACCCATCAGCCCGGGCATCAAAAGCCGGGGAGCGATGTCTGGTGCCGAGCCTAAAGTCTTGGTCAATGCCCTGTCGGTACCGTTAGGGCGCCAAACACCACGGTTGCTGAATCAACCCAGCGCCGAACCCAAGGTGGTACCACCAGCGGCACAGCCAATGCCGCAGGCTTCCACGTTGGTGCAGACGCATCCTCCGGTCCACATACTGGCACTGCGGAAGAAAACCAGCTTGATGCCGACCGTGGCACCGGAAGCCCAGCCGGTGCAGGGAGTGGCTCCGCCCACCAACCTGGCACCACAATCCAGCACTGGCAACCCGGTGCCGTCAAGCCCAGCTTCAGTACCACATTCAGTGGAGGACCGCCCTCCGGCCTCCTCCCCACGCTCCTCCAGAGACGTGTTGATGCCATGCTCCCAAGCCTTGGTGGTTCCCTCCCATGGATCGGTGTCGACTTTGCCTCCAGCCTCGGTATGCTCGTCTCCTCTCAAGATGGTAATAGGGGTAGGAGAACATTTGGGGAAACAGCGATGTAAGCGCTCTCTCTCTCCCGCGCCTCGTTGCAAGCACAGATCCTCGGGCCTGCCTGAACCAATGGGGCCCTCCCCTTTGGGTACCGCACCACAACCTAGCAGAGGCCGCTCCTCTCCGCGCCATCTGGAGGCCGGAGTGTCTTTTAATGACTGGTCACACGACTGGCTGGACATGGCCGCTGATGATACTTTAGCCTCACGGCAGTGCCCCATCTGGTCCCCCTCACAGACTATGGATTCAGACTTCTCAGATGATGAACGCAATCCTGAATCCACACATCGGAGTAGATAGTGGGCCCATTCTTCCTCTCTGCCCGATGAATACACCATTGACAGACCGATTGACGGTAATGAGGACCCTCATGCCCACCAGGAGTTGCTACGCCGTATGGCAGCCAACCTGAACCTGGAGCTCAGGCTCATCCAAGAGGAGGCAAATCCCCTCTTCGACATCGGCCAGAGGGCTCCACCTGCTAAGGTGCCTGTACCGCTCCACAAAGGGGTATACAGCATCCTCAAGGCGCGCTGGCAAACCCCGTCCTTGATCCTGCCAGTATCCAGGGTCGCAGACCACAAGTACCACATCCCTCAAGACAAATTCTCTTTTCTGTTCCAGCACCCTACTCTGGGGTTGCTGGTCATCAGCGCCATGAACCAGAAAGAGAGGCAAAGTCAACGGGTTCCACTCTAAGAATAAGGAGGCGAGGAAACTCGATCTGCTTGGCAGGAAGGTTTACTCCACAGCAGCACTTCAGCTGTGCATAGCAAACCACTCGGACCTTATGACAAGGTATATCTTTAACCTCTGGAATGCCATGCAAGGCTTCCATGCTGTTATCCCGAAGGATTGTCTTAGAGACTTCAACACAATACATGAAGAAGGGGAAATGGTATCCAGAGATGCTCTGATGGCCATCTGGGATGCCATGGACACAGCCGCCTGTATGATGGCATCGGCTGTAGTAATGCATCATTTGGCCTGGTACAGGGCTCAGGCCTACCTCCGCAGTTGCAGCTCACTATTCAGGACCTCCCATTCGAAGGCCCTGACCTTTTCGCTGAGTCCATGGACTGAAGCTCCATGGCATGAAAGACTCGAGGGCCATGCTCCAGTTGCTGGGAATTACACCCCGCAACCTAACAGATGCTCTCTAAAACCCCATCAACTCCTCCAACAACAACTTCAGCAGTTAAAACAACAGATCCAACTGCAGAGTACTTTCCCGAGCTCCCTCCCCTTTTCCCAGTGCCACCTTGGTGACATGGACAAGAGCTGCTCGGGGAAGAGTGAGAAGTCCCATGTTCCCCAATCAGGTAGGCATGGGCAGGACTCATTGGGGAAGAAACAGCGCTTTTGATGGTTACTATATGGCCAGTGAACCCACAAATTGACCGGTCCCAAACCGCTTACACCGCATCACACACCACTGGGCCAACATCACATCAGACCAGTGGGTCCTCAAGATGGTTGCAGAGGGGTATCGTATACAGTTTCTTTTGATTCCTTGGGACAGAAAACCACCCCCTTGTTCATCCCTCAGAAACCAGGAACTGTCCTACCTTCTTGAGATCAAATGCCAGAAACTCCTCTCCCTCGGAGCCATAGAAAAGGTCCCCAAGCGGGAGTCGGGAAAAGGGTTTTACTCCTGATACTTCCTGGTCCCGAAATCCAACGGGGACATTCAACCCATTCTAGATCTCAGAGCCTTAAACAAATACATAAGGAGAGTAAAGTTCTGCATGGTTTTCCTATCACAAATCCTTCCATCTCTGGCTCTCGGGGGATTGGTTCATGGCCCTCGATCTGAAAGATGCCTACTTTCACATAGCCATAAAGCCCTGCCACAGGCGGTTCCTAAGGTTCATGGTGGCGAACGACCACTTTCAGTTCACCTCTCTCCCTTTTGGGCTCTCCCTGGCCCCCAGGGTGTTCACGAAGTGCATGGCACCGGTCACGGCATACTTGCACAGACGGGGCATAAGAATTTATCCCTATCTAGACGACTGGTTAATAGTCAGGAAATCAAGCTCCATGTCGAAGCGGTAGTGAGGCTCTGCGACTATCTGGGCCTCCATATAAACCAAGAGAAGTCAAAGCTCTGCCCGTCCCAAAACATAGAATTCATAGGGGTGCATCTAGATGCTCACAAGGGGTTAGCATTCCTACTCTGGTCCAGGTTTCAGTCCATTTGTACCATCATTTCAGAGCTACAAACGTCCCCCATGACCACGGCCCGACGGTGCCTGCAGCTCCTCGGTCACATGGCAGCCTCTACCTCAGTGATCTAGATGGCGTGCCTGAGGACGAGGCTTTTTCAAATCTGGCTTTCCGTGGTGTTCCACATATGGAGGGACTCCCTGAACAAAACACTGGCTGTTCCCCAGGATTCTCTGGGGACACTTCAGGTTTGGAGGGATCCCTGCTTTGCCATGGGGGGCATTCCCTTCAAAGACCTCAGGCCCTCAGTGACCATAATAATGGACTCCTCGAACACAGGGTGGGGGCCCACATCTCTGCGGGGCTCTCCACTCAGGTGCTCTGGTCCCATGCCAACGGCCCTCTCCACATAAACATGAAGGAACTAAGGGCCGTCAAGCTAGCCTGCTTGGCCTTCCTAGACAAGATACAGGGCAGGTCAGTCCGGATCCTCATGGACAATACCACAGCCGTGTTCTACACAAATCGGCAAGGGGGAGTCTGCTCTACACCACTTTGCGAGGAGGTGTGCAAACTCTGGGAGTTGGCCATATGACACGACTTCCTCCCAATGGCCTCCCACCTACCTGGGGTGGACAAATGTGCTGGCAGATTCTCTAAGCAGAAAACTGCTAGTGAACCACGAGTGGTCCCTTCACGACAGGGTTTTCTCCCTCTCGGTAAACAAATGGGGTCTCCCCCAGATAGACTTGTTTGTGACACGACAGAATCGCAAATGCCCCCAGTTCTGCTGCTTCAGAGGCCGGGAGGAGGGGTCCCTCACCGACGCCTTCCTCATCAACTGGTCGGGGCCCATGATGTATGCCTTCCCGCAGATTCCCCTGATACAGAGGGTGCTCCTGAAAATTGACAGGGACGGAGCAAACATGAAAGGCTGAAATCACTGCCAGATAGACCCTCCGTGAGGAAAGGGAGAGCCCCTTATCCCTGAGGTCTAGCAGGTGGTCAAGGATTAACTGTATAGGGGCTGAAATAAGTATAGCCCCTTTACCTATTGCCCACTGGGAAAAACGTTTCCATTTGGCTGTATAGGCGGCTCTAGAGGAGGGTCTCCTACTATCTATTAGTGCCCTCTTGACCCTACCTGAGCACAGTCTTTCCTGCTCACTTAGCCGTAGAGTCTCCAGGCTGTCAGGTGTAGGAGACCAGGGTTTGGGTGCCACAGGTGCCCCCAATTCTGTGTCAGGAGGTCTGGCCAAAGGGGGAGGCAGAGTGGTAGATCTCTACACAGATCCTGTAGGATCAAGTACCAGTGTTGTCTGGGCCAATCTGGAGCTATTTATATCATGTTTGCTCCATCCCTCTTTACCTTCAGGAGGACTCTGTACATCAGCGGGATTGGTGGGAAGGCATACAACAGGGGTCCTGACCAATGAAACAGGAAGGCATCCCTGAGCGAACCTTCCTTCCGACCCCTGAGGAGCAGAAGCGACGGCGTTTGCGGTTCTGTCATGTCATGAATAGGTCCACTTGGGGTGTTTCCCACCTGTTGACTAGGTGGGATACCACTGTATTGTGGAGGAACCACTTGTGATGGGCTAGAGGGGTTCTGGTGAGCAAGTCCACTAGTCTGTTGTCCACCCCGGGCACGTGAGCTGCCATCAGGGTGAAATTGTACCTCAGGGCTAGTTCCCAGAGTCTGGTTGCCTCCGTGCAGAGAGCTGGGGAATGGACACACCCTGCTGGTTCGTGTAGAACATGGCTGTGGTGTTGTCTGTTAGGATCTGGACCGTTTTGCCTTTTATCCTGTCCAGAAAGGTCCTGCAGGCCACTCTGATAGCCCGCAGTTCCTTCACGTTTAATCCGAGGGGGTCTGTCCCTGGAGGACCAGTGTCCTTTGATGGAAAGTCCCCTGATACGTGGGCTCCCCCCCCAAGTCTGGGCCATCAGTGATCAGGGTCACAGTAGGGTCTGATACCTTGAAAGGGATTCCCCCCAAGGCAAAGAGGGATTCCCTCCAGATCTCTAGTGTCCCCAGAATATAGCGGAGGACCGACAGTACCTTGCACAGAGGATGTCTCTGGGGGTGAAACACTGTGGACAGCCAGATCTAGAATGGCCTCATTCTCAGGTGGGCCATCCTTATCACTGTAGTGGAGGCCACTATGTGCCCGAGGAGCTGGAGACAGCATTGGGCTGTAGTTATTTGGGAGTCCTGCAACTCTGCAACGATGGTGCAAATGGACTGAAATCTTGAGGGGGAAAGAGAAACCTTCCATTTTTTGGAGTCTAGGAGAACTCTTATGAACTCTGTGTCCTGTGATGGAGACAGTTTTGGCTTTCCTTGATTTATGCAAAGACCAAGTACTTGCACAGCCGACTCACTACTCTGACACTGTGTTCAACCTGGGCTTTTGATCTCCCTTTATTAGACAGTCGTCCAGTTAAGGGTATATCTTTATATCCTGCCAGCACAGGTGCGCAACGATTGCTACCATGCATTTTGTGAATACCTTGGGGGCGAGGGAGGGCCCGAAAGGGAGCGATGTGAATTGGAAATGTTTTGCCCCCACCATGAATCTTGGAAACCTTCTGTGGCGGGGGCATATCACTATCTGAAAGTAAGCGTCCTTTAGATCGAGGGCCATGAACCAATCCCCATAATCCAGAGATGGGACGACCTGTAATAGGGAAACCATATGAAATTTTATTTTCCTTATATGCTTGTTTAGTGCTCTGAGGTCTAGAATGGGTCTCAGATCTCCATTTAGCTTGGGAGCTAGAAAGTAGTGTGAGTAAAACCCCTTTCCCCCCTCCAATCTTGGGACCCTCTCTATGGCCCTGAGGGAGAGGAGTTTTTCGCACTCTCTCTTGAGCATCAGGTCTAGTTCTGGCTCCTGAGATTCAAGCAAAGGGGCGGTTTTCTGTCCCAAGGTGTGGACTGGAATTGTATGAGATACCCCTTCGAGACCATGTCCAGCACCCACTGGTCGGT
>ML681978.1:6456799-6512096 GCA_007922195.1 Podocnemis expansa
TCCCTAACAACCGGCCTGGGAGGACTGGGGTTTTTGGCCCCTGCCTGGGCGGATCTTATCCCAATCCAGACCCCGTACTGGCACTGAGGATACTGATGGGACTGGGAGCGGGAGCCCTGAATCTGGGTCTGCTGTTGCAGCTGCTGTGGTTGTTGCTGTAGCTGCTGGGACCAGAAGGAGCGCCTAGCGGGTGGTGGTGTGTACATGCCTAGGGACTTAAGGGTAGCCCTAGAGTCCTTCATCCCATGAAGCTTTGAGTCCATGGACTCAGCAAAGAGAGCAGGGCCTTCAAATGGTAGGTCCTGTATGATCAGTTGCATCTGCTGGGACAGGACCAAGCCTTGAAGCCAGACCGCTCACCTCATAGCCACAGCGGAGGCCATGTTGCACAAGGCTGTGTCAGATGCATCCCAGGGATGCATAAGGGCATCGCTAGAGGCCAAGACACCCTTGTCCACCATCACTTTGAAGTCCCTCAGGTGGTCCATAGGGGAGCAATCATGGAAGCTCTCCATAGCCCACCAGAGGTTAAACACATATCTCCCCATGAGGGCTTGGTGATTGGCAATGCGCAGCTGTAAGGCAGAAATGGAATAAACAATTCCTGCCAAATAGGTCAAGTTTCTTTGCCTCCTTGTTCTTAGGGGTAGAGCCTGGTTGGCCCTGCCTTTCTTTCTGGTTGACTGCGTCCGCCACCGGGACCCTGGTGTAGGGTGATGGAAAAGGAATGCGAATTTAGTGGAGGGAACATGGTACCAATCCGCCACCTTGGACACAGGAGGGATTGATGATGGGTTTTGCCATTGTGCCCTCGCAATACTGTACGCCCCCTCATGGAGAAGTACAGAGACCTTTGCAGGTGGGGTGGCGTCCCCCATGTCAAAGAGGGGGTCACACTCCTCCTTGACCACCCCCAAGTCTAAGTTGAGTTTTGCTGCCGTACAACGGAGCAGCTCCTGCTATGTGTGGGGGTCGTCCCTGTATGCCAGGGATCTTTGAAAGGTAACCTCGTCCAGGGAAGAGGATGAAGGGACCTGTGATTTGCTGCACTGGGTGGAGGCCAGGTCAGGTTCATCATCGGATAGGTCCGATGAGTCAGGAGTTTGGTTCGATGACAGTGCCGACAGGTCCCGGGAGATGGGGTCATCATCGGCTGTCCAAACCAACCATCCCTGTGACCAGTCATTGGAGGAGCCTAGGGCTGTGGGTCTACGGGAGCAGAAACGTCCCCTTTCCCTCTGTGTGCCCTCCGACCCCACAACACCATGTCTTGAACTCTGCTGGGTTGGCTGTGCCGGGGTTTCCAGGGCCCTTCTCCTCCTGCTGGGGGCATCGGGGAATGCTTCCAGCGCTGCTTACCCGCCCGTCCACCTGGGGTTCTCGGGGATCCATGGGACTGAGGTGTGGAGCAGGAGGAGGCCAGCAAGGCCAAGTTAGACCTCACCCATCTAGAGCCCTGGGAGCATGGTACTGAGGGCTTGCTCACAGGATGAGTGCTGGGAGGAATGGTCTTCCAAATGGTGTTCAGTACCATTCTGAGCTAGTGGTGGAGGGCTCGATGGCGCCGAGGCCAGGAGCGGTACCAAGCCTCTCAACCTCCACTCCTTCACGAAAAGTACCGGTTTGCCCTTGGACCTGGCTTGCTTGGACAATACCGGAGCTGGTGCCTGGAGTAGGGCCCGAGCTGTTGCAAGGGCTGCCGGCATCAACAGTACTGAAAAGTGCTCTGGTCCCGACTCCTGTGGAGGGGTGTCCAGGGGTGGTGCAAGACAGTGCTGAACTGGTGCTGAGTCAGATGCCTATTGCGGCTTCGTATTCTGAGCTGCAGAGCAGCACTGGACAGGTTCCAGTGCAGAATTTGCATGTGGAGCCAGCAGGAAGTTCAGCACGTGAGAGGTATCGGGCACTGGCTGAGATGCCCAATCTTGGGCAAGGTTGCGCAATCTCTGCTCCCTGTCCTTGCAGGTCCTCCGCTTAAAGGACTTGCAGATGGAGCAATTGTCCATGAGGTGCAACTCACCAACAGGGCTGTCCCCAGGGCTGACCCTAGGGGTGTGGGGCCCTGGGCACATCGCCCTCTGCAGGGCTGCCTCCACTCCCTGGCATTGGGGAGCGGGGCTGGCTGGCCCAGGGGAGGGCAGACCCCTGTGCTGCCCCCCCCATGCCGGGACCGGGTGAGCAGCCAAAAGGGCGGCCCAGTGCAGTGCTGCCACTCCAGCCACCCCACCACACGCGCTGCTCTGGGCTCCGCGCTGGAGCAGCAGGGAGGGGTGGGAGGCAGTGCGGCAGGGGCAGCAGTGGGGGGGGGGCAGTGATACCAACCCGGTCCCCAGAACGGGGGGGCGGAGGTGCGGCCACGGAGGGCCCCCTAAAGCATGGGGCCCTGGGCAGCTGCCCCAGTCGCCCTATCCTAGGGACAGCCCTGCTCACCGAGGCACATGAGACATTTCTCATGGGCATTGTCATTTGGGAAGGCTTTGGAGCATGATGGGGAGGCTTAAACCCCGGCATTGTTATCATGAACAAACGAGGACAGGCATTTGCTTCCGCAAGTTTCAGCTGTTCCAACACCATCACTGGAGATGGAATGAAGGACCTGGGAGGGTCAGAGTCACAGCCACCTATATAGCCACGGTCACAGCACAGGGGGGAGGGGTGTTGGCCACTGTCTTGACCTGACAGGCGAAGGCTAAAGACTTTCAAGCTACCGTGCACTGTGGCACATATACACCTGTAACTGAATAATGTGAGCAGTGCTTGAAGAATAATGAACACTTTTGCTGAGTTTTATGTGTGCTTGAGGGAGAGAGGAGATGGTAGAAAACTGGGAAAGCTGAGTGGCACAGACAGCCTGAAGGAGCAGATGAATGCCAGGTGGGTGATCCTGGAGGAGAGCCAAGGAGCAGTTTTTGGTTCAGGCGTGCAAGCTGAAAAGTGTGTTCTTTCCCAGATGAGTAACAGGCACAGCACTTTATACATTCTTTGTGAATAACCAAAATTGCACCAACATCATACCTATCATCCATCAGGAATAGCCCCTGACTCCAAACTTTGCCTGACCATCTGGGCCAAAAAGGTGCAATTCTGTTTAATACAATGTAAGTCCTCTGATGAAGAGAGAGGTTTTTGTTTGTTTGTTTGTTTGACTTTCCCTGTAATTAGAAGTGGGCAAATAACTTATAAGTATTTCCATGGCTCTTCTTTCAAAACAAAACCAGAATTTGCTTCCCCTGTGGCTGCGTCTGCTTGAGTCTGTATTCTAAGCAAATGGATTTCCTGGCAGGAAAGGGCATACAAAGATTGAATGTGGCAGAATATTTGCAAACATTGAGAAATCAGGAACACTTGCTTCTAAAAGCAATGTTCATTCAGCTAAGGAACTATGGACACAGTGCTAGTGACCAAAACGACTACTCAAACCTAACCATCCCATCTTGCATACTGATGTGTTACGAAGGAACAATCCATAGGCCAAGAATTATTTGCAGGAGTTATCTGCTGAGCTGAATAATTTTGAACAACAAAAGGAATTAGAGAGAGAACAATGAGTGAGCTACTCCCAAAGGATTCACAAATGGATGAGGAGGCAAAAGTCAAGATGTTCCTGTGACAGCCAATTATTCAGAGGCTCTCAAGTGGAGGTCATGAACAGGTGTTGAGGGCTTGCATCCATCCTGCCGTTCTCATATTAGTAAATGGGAGAGCATTTCCTGCTAGTAGGGGGTGGGGGAATCATGGGGTCCCCGTCTGGAAAAGGAAACCCCAATTTGGAAAAGGTTGAGAAGGAAACTGACTTATTATAAATAATTTGCTCTGCACAGCTGGGGTGATGGAATCCAAAACGGATCACATGAAAAAATAAACAAAGCACATTCAAAAACTCTCCAGGGCCTCCGCAGCATGGCTCATGGATGCTTAACAAAGTCAGCTTTGGTCAACAAAACAGAGGTGGTGTACATGCTGCAATCAACTCCCTGCCATCACAACTGCCCTGTTTTTCAACAAAATAAAACAACCTGGAGGAAAGGTGTAGAGCAAGGTGTGAAGCCTGGACTGCTCCAAGCCCAGGTGGGGTAGCTAGTTCTGGTCCTGGCCACCTACAATTGCAGGGCTGAGCCATGAAATTGACAGAGATGCTGGGGGGGGGAGCATGGAACGGGAGGGGAGAAGTTGGAGGTGACTCCCCCCAGTGGAAGAGGCGTGGGGGGGAGGGCTGACTGTGGGGCAGCTGGGCTCCCTGGGCGAAAGCTGAGAGAGAGAACAGCTTTGCCAAACATTTGCATCTGTATGCTCAGAGTCACACTTGCGTTTGCAAAGCAGATATAGGCCTTATTGTTACCTGTTTAACTCTTCCCAGCTAGTCATGCCATACAACTGTTACAAAAGTTAAAAAGTGCTTACTTACACCATTGTAGATGATTCCTCTATGGGGAAGGGAATAAACGAGCCCAGTATAATGCACACTTATACCAGTATAACTGTATCCAGACTTAACAAGGAATCCTGTGGCACTTTTAAAGACTAATGATTTATTTTTCACATGAGCTAAGACAGCTACCTCTGGGAAAAATGCATACCAGTTAAGGGTTTTGTGGGTATAACTATTTCAGGAGGGGAAAAAAAATCACACCCACACTGAAATCATTATATTGCCCCCCCCCCTTTTTTAAACAATACTTCTTGTCATATCAAGCTGTAAATGGCCTGCGAATTGACATGCCCCCACTTCTCATGGGCACCCAGCCTCACCCTGTATAGCTCCTCTTCCTTCTTGGTTAGTGAATATGGCACTTGGGTTTTTAAAAGGTGAGGGTTACCTTGATAGTAATGAGTTCACAACACATGTGCTGTCTTGGATTTTCTTTCAAAGATTACTAGGCCAGTTATTCTAATTAAACTTGAACTTTTCCCAATTTCCCCTACACTGTAACTTAAATGCTTCTGGGGCCTTTCCTCACAATCACCCTGCTCTGGCAAAGGTCCTTGCTGCCAGGGGAGATCAAGGTGCAGGGGAGGGGACGGACTGGCCACCTTTGTGGTCCCCCCAGGACTCCCCCCTCATGCTTGGGGATGGGATCAGTGGCTCCACTGGGCCCTGGCTGGTGCTGGGGAAGGGGGGGGGGAGCTGCAGGCTGTGTCGCCATGGAGGGGAGGTAGTGGCTTGGGCTGCAGAGGGGTGTGTGTATGGGGAGGGGGGGTGGAGGCTGCCTCCTGGCTGGCTGGTGAACACACCAGACAGCCGTGTGGCTATGCAGGTGGCCTGACAGAAAGACTGGACTGGATTTTTAGGGGGCTATGGGCTCCCCCTTTAGGCCTAGGCCAGGGGCTGCAACCTCCAAAGCCCCTGCCTTGATGGGGCCCTGGCTGCTGCAGCTCAGTAAAGACACTGGACCCAATTCAGCACTTAGGTCTTAATTCAAATGAGTTCACCTCCATAAGAGCAGGGATGGATTTGGCCCAGGGGGTAAGAGCCTTTCCCCCAATACCTCCGTTAGCAGAAAGCTTCCACTGTCATTTGGAAGCCAGAATCCCAGGTTTGTAACCAGGCCCAGCTGCAGCCTGGAGAGTTTTCCTCTTCTCCACACTTTGGTGTAAGATTTGGTGCTTTCAGAGGCAATTAGATCCAAAGGCACCAGCCCTTCATGGCTGCTGCAGGCTCCCTCAGAAGTCATGGAACTGGCCCAGCACAGAACCGTCTCACCAAGAACCTGCCTCCATCCCACCTACAAACATGCGCCAAACCCATCCCAGCTAGGAGCCTCCCTGTCCCGCCAACATCCGTCCCAAGACCACCCAGTCACCTCCTCTGTACACAGCCAGCCCATCACTCCAGTAAACGGAGAGCTGGCGCCCCACTCGTCCCCTCCACCTCATTGCTCTGTACAGACACCCGCCCTCTTCTAAGTCTTGTGACTTTACCGTTCCCCTCATGGTCGTATTTTTGTTTTCTTAGAGCCCCAGTTCCTGGAGTCAGGAGAACATGCAGGTGGGAGCTTTTATTAAGAAGAGCAGGAGTTTCTACTTCCAGCCCTTGTGGAGAAAAGTGTGACCTAAGGGTACAACATCCTGAGGGCAGCTAAAAAGACCTGGAAGGTGTCACTTCTTTAAGATAAAGCTGGGATGTTTGATGCAGTTGGTTGGCATACTGTAAATCAGAGATCTCAAACTCAAGTCACCACGAGGGCTGCATGAGGCCCGCAGCACTGAAACCTTTTCACACAACAATATTGCAAATATCCGTAACGCTGGTGTCACTGCGGGCGGCAGGAAACAGCTCTAGCGGCCCCTGCGCCCCCACATCGCACCTCCCGTCACCCCATCACACCCGCCCCCACTGAGCCGCTTCGCTCATCGCACCCCTCCCCCCCCCCGGAGCCACCCCACCCAAGCCGCGCCCCTCCCCCACATCCCGGCCCTAGCCCCGCCCCGCCCTTCCCCGGAGGCGGGCGGGCCCGCGCGGGCTCAGACGCGCCGGCGGGCGGACGGGAGCGGAGCTGAGGTGAGGGAGAAGCGGCGCGCGCCCAGCCCAGCCCCGCGCCCGCCATGGGCTGCACCGTGAGCGCCGAGGACAAGGCGGCGGCCGAGCGCTCCAAGATGATCGACAAGAACCTGCGCGAGGACGGCGAGAAGGCGGCGCGGGAGGTCAAGCTGCTGCTGCTGGGTGCGTGGGAGCCCCCGCCCCTCCCCGGCACCCCGCTGCTCCCAGGCTGGCCTGGCTCACAGCACCCCGCTACTGCCGGGCCCAGAGCCCAGGGATCCCGCCCCACCGCCACCTCTCCCCCGACTGCTGCCCGGCCCCACAGCACGGCCTGGCCTGGCCTCGTCACCCACCCCCTGGTGTTATCCCGTGTCGCTGGCCCGGCCACCTCTCCCCCCCCGGCCCCCGTTTCCTGTGCCTGGCCCACAACGCCTCAGCCAGCCCCCGGCACTGCCTGGTCCCTTCCCTGGTGCTGTGTGTTTGGTCCTGGGCGTAGTCACCTCCCCGGAGTCCCCAGCATCTAAGAGCCACCCCCATCCAGCCTGCTGCCCCACCCCAGAGCCCCCTGTGTCCATGAACCACTTCTCCCATCCCTGGTCTCCCTACAGCGCCCAGCTACCCCAGGCCTAGCCTTCCCCGCCCAGAAAGCTGTGCTGCCAGTTCCCAGCTACATCCCAGCACCCTCAAAACATTGGGCATCCTGCACCATCAACTGCACCCCCTAGGCACAGTTCACTTCCAGGCTGTTTAGGTACACTAAAGAGATACTGTGATGTAACCCCCCCCCCCCCGCCAAACCCTATATGTCTTCCTCATGCACCCCCTGATAAATTCCACCTGCCCAGATCCTTTTCATACGCCCCTGTCCTCATGGACCGCCCACCAGCTCTTGCAGATACCACTTTTATCACAGATGCTCTAGAAACATCTTCCCTTAACAGAGCACACTTGAATCAGGTCTGGCCTCCATCCCCAGCTGCCTCTATTTCCCTCTAGTTGCCGTAGGCCTCACCCTAGATGAAACCACTCACTCCCACTTCCCAGATACCACAGGACCTCACTCCTCGTTTGGGCAGACATATACCTCAGCCCTACCCATACCCCAACCGCCAAGTTGCCTCTCCTAGCTTCCCCACAACCCTCCAATAAGCAATGCCTCCCTCTTAAGTCATTACAAAGGCCAGCCCTTCCCTACATGTTTCTGTAGAGCCCTCTGTGAACGCCGTGTTCCCCTCCATGAAACCTCACATTCCTCACCCATTTGCCTCTTACCCTGCTCCCTCCTTTCAGTTACCCAATCTATCCAGGAAGGCCAGCCTTACACTGCTGCACCCCAGTTCTTGGTCGTTCTCCAGGAACCCCCATTTCTCTATCAGGCCCAATCTTTCCACTTTGGGAAACACCGCAGCCTGTCCAAGCCCATCACCCTCCCTGAAGTCTTAACCTCACTCCAGCTACTCCACCTCTTCTAATGCAGTTCCCTGAATTCCCCCCTCCTGGTCACTGGCATCCCCCTTCTGCAGCTCATCTCATTTTTCAGCTGCTCTGCAGGGGAGAGCTTTGAGGTGCATGCACTCCTTCCTGCACCCATGTGGATGATGCTGTGGAGTGTTAGGACCCCATCAACTGTGGACAGGGTGGGATCATTTGGGGGGGAGAGTTGGAGACAAGCTGCTCCTGAGTGTGATGGGGGAAGTTGGAAACTTTCTCCCTGTGTGATGGGGGGGAGGGTCTGAGGTGATGACCCCACAGTTGTGCTGCTCAGTGGGGTGAAACTACTTTTTGTTGGTCCTTAGTTGTACGTTTTTTTGAAACCCTGCTCAATTTACCTCCCAGGGTGAGCTGAGGAGATAGTTGCAGTCCCAGGATAGTGGTCAGAGGGCTCTGTTGCTTGTTTTATGCCTTTAGCATCCTGCAGTGGGCTGCACTGATCCTCAAGGTCCTCTGGTTTCTGTCTGTTCATCATGGGGTCCTAAGCTAAGAAAGTAAATGCTGATTTGAGATCCTCAGACTTTCTTGCTTTTTTTTTTCTTCCAAGTGCCCCTGCCCACACTTTTTAATTTGGTGATGGGGAGAGGAAGTAAATGGCTCTTGAGTGGCAAGGTAGGAGAGTATTGAAAGAAAATGTTTTTGGCAGCCCTTTGTGGAATGTGAATGGCGTGTTGCATGGAACATGTACCCTGACAAGCTGCAGCAGTGTGGACTCAGTATGCTTGGATTACTGGCTGCACTTATTTGATTCCGGAGGCGAAGCAAATTTATTTGCTTAGCTCAGCTGCAAACTTTGCACTAGTCCAGCCTGTGTTTACTACTCCTAAAATATTTTCCCCCTTGTTCTGCCCTTTTTTTTTTTTTTTTTTGCTGAAGCTCCAATCCAAAGGGAAGATTAGTGCCCTGTGGACATCAGAAGGTGATGAGAATGATGTCTGCATACCGCTTGCTCTGTTCAAAGCACTTTCCAGGCATTAGACTTAGGCATCTCAGTTCTTTGTCCTTTGGCTTTAGGGAATAAAGCAGATATTTTTTGATTTTTAAATGGCTTCCTAATTAGAATTTATTTCTGCTTCTGGAATTCCCAAGGAGAGTAGTTCCTCATTTAGCCTTTTAAATGCTATAATATTCCGAGCTACTCCCTAAAGAGGTGGTCGGGGGGAGCCCACATGGGGCATAAACTGGGATCTGTGGGGTGAGATGGGAGGAGAGGTGGGTATGAGGCGTGGGGTGGAAGGAGAGAAGCACGTTACTGGCTATGTGCAAAGCAGTTCAGAAAATGTCTGTCATGTGGATGTTTGAAACAGAGGAAACGGTGGCAGGAAACAATGGTGAAATCAGGCAGGCTCATTTCTTCAAATGCAACCTTCCGTTAGTAACTACATAGCTAACATCTGAACATCTCTAGTTAATGCAGCACTGGTATTTCAAAATGCTCTCCATCTACACAACGGTGACTTCTTGACTTATTTAAAGTTGGTTGAACACCAACATCTTATATGCTTGCTGAGAAAATCCTTAGGCTTATTCAATGACAGTGGAAAGATGCTGATGCTTGTTAGAGGGGTTTCAGGAAGCAAAATAGATCTGTGTGCTGGTGTGGTGGGATGTACCAGGGTGAGGAACTGGAGTGCTTGATTTCTTAATGCTATTGCTATTGTAGGCCCTGATTCTGCAATACAGTTCCAGTGGATGGAAACATGAGTTGACTTAAATTGACAGATTTATTTTTTGCATGAGCTTTTGTGGGACAAGATCCCACTTCCTCAGATGCTTCGAAGATGGGTGAACTAAGCATCTGAGGAAGTGGGATCTTGTCCCATGAAAGCTCATGCAAAAAATAAATCTGTTAGTCTTAAAGTGCCACACAACTCCTTGTTGGTTTTTTTTTACTGGACTAGACTAACACGGCTATCCCTTTTGAAATTGACTTAAATTGGGCACTGAACAGGCTTGAGGACTGGTTTGCAGGATCAGGAGCTTAGGTACCTGAGGAAAAGTCCCCCATGTATTCATGTAATCTTATTTTTGGGTGGGAGGGAACAGAGCTTAGTCTGGCATCTTTCTTTCCTTTAGAAACAGGTGAGTCAAATAAAGAGCAGCACCAGCATTTGTGTTCTTTGCCTCTTTTACCGCCCTGCTCCACATAACTCCTAAATATCAGAATGAGGTGGTTGTGGTGCTTTTAGCAGCAAAATAAAACCCATGCTTGCTTTTTTTTTTTCGAAGTGAATTTTCTCTTAATGTGAGTCTAGCACCTGTTGGTTTGTGTATTTGTAACATAAACTTGCCTGTGGATTTACAGCTGACTAGGACAGTGAATTCACTGGATAAATAAGATAGAGGGCAGTAGCTTCCTCCATAAACTGAAGATAATGTCCAGAAGGTGTCTGGCACCTTGGATTTGGATTCCCAGCTGCGTTAAGGTACAGATGACAGGCTATGCATTTAAGATGTCTTTTTTTTTGCTAGCTGTGGTAAAATGATCTAACTGAAATGGATACTCACAGTAAATGTTATTATGGGGTAATCTCTTTTGCACCAAGTGTTAAATGTGAAACAGGGGGTGTGAGTTTTACACATGGTTAATTCACAGGTAATATTGTTTCTCAGGCTTCATTTATACTATGTTTTCTCAGTTAGGGAGCTGTAGCCATGTTTTTCTCTGTGCTTGTTTAATGCAGCTCATTAGAACGGCCCCTCTCCATTCTGCAACTCTTTTGTTTATGTGCTTAACCTTATTTACACAATGACTGTTCTTGGAGTTAGTAGAACTGCTCGTGAAAAGTTAAGCCTGGGTGCACATCTGCTGGTCAGTGTGTTGCAGGTTCCTCTGTGCATCTCACTGAGGACATGAATTGTTACAGTTCTCAGCTAGCTAACCTGGCTTGTTAGCTCATTAGCCCCCAGATCTCCTGTTTTTTAGCCCCAGAGATACCCAGGTTAGTCCCTGGTGCATTGGTCAAGATGGTGGCTGTTAAATTTGCAGGATTGCTGACAGAATGACCATCTGTTTTTGACTGCTACCTGTGCTCTAAAACGAAAGGGAAGAAAATGTCTTGACAGCTTTCAGTAGAGGATGAAAACGTGTATTCTGTCCTGTCAAGCTGTATGTACAGTGCTTGGTTTTGAATGTCTAGTGTGAAAAGAATTATTTATTCCCATATAGTATCTTTATGTTGCGAGGGCAGGGGAAATCCAAATTATTCTTGACTTCTGACTGAAGAGTGTTTACAAAAAACTATTCTAATCTTGATGGGGCTTTAAATTCAAAAGTAGAGCAAGACCATTTTTCTATCTAGCAGCTGTTGAAGTGTAAATAGTGCTGAAGACTTGAGTCATTATTGCCCTATTTTAAAGCTGAGACATGTCTGGAAAATACTTTCAAATTAACTTGAAGTCATTGCACAAACAGACTGCTCTTTACTGAGAACAGCAGTAAGTGACTCAGTCACAGAAGACACCTTACTGCCTGGATAGTGGCTAATGGGAATATTACATTGTAATTTCTGAGCACCTGTGTCAATTTCTGGTCAGTTACAGCAGGGTGAATCTAATCCGTAAACTCCCTTTTGAAGAGTGACAGTGTAGGTGATCAGCCTGTGGGACTTGGCAACCACTTTCAGGATGAAAACAGGTTTGATGTTGATGAAATGAGTGGTGAAGAAAAGCTGATTTTGGTCGCTGAGTAGTATGCCAGAGAGATTCCTCACTGCAAGGCTCAAAGTGTGCATGTCTAAGTGGCGCTAGTAGATGAGCTGTCCCAGGCAGGCTGGTAATGGCAGATGTCTTGTATGTACATTAAAGAAAGTCACGGGAAACTCCTGTGACAAATCATTATCATTATCATGAAGTGTTTGAGAGGGAAAATGGACATAGGCCTTCAAATACAGTTCTAGTGCTCAGTTCAGATATTATTCCTTAGCATTCCAATTTTCAGATGTATTCTCCCTCCTTGCTCCCAACAAAACAAGCTGTGGGCCGGAAGGCTCTCACTGTCAAACTGCTATGAGCTGTTGCTTTATGAGCCTTTGGAGCAGCCGGCAGTACCACGTGCTCTGTACCTTTGTCTGCTTTACAGAGAGCAGCTGCGGTGATCAGAGAACCAGCCCCTTGTACCAGCTCAAATTAATGCTTTTCAGCAAACAGGGTGGCTTTTGTGTGTTGTGGGTGAAGACTGAGCGGAGGTCTCAACTGATTCTCTGTCAAATCAGAACTTGCTTTGGGGGCATTCAGACAGGCTTGTAGTCTCTCCACCAGAGCTCTGTCAAACAAGAATAGCTGGGTAGCTAGCTCTCCAGTGGGGCCACTTTTCTGCAAATTTTAATCAGTTGTTTTGGCTTTAACAAACTTTTTTGGGAGGCAGTAAGTAATGCTTTGTGTTGGTTTGGTTTTAAACACTGCATTAGGATGTCTTTCCCCTCTGAATCATGGAGTTGTGTTTAGATTATGCACACAAACATTCATTAGAAGTTTTAGTCTTTTAATGGCTTGTTCCAGTGGGCTGTAAATTACACAGCAGCTCTTGTCATAGCTTTTAAATCAAGAGCAGTCCATCCTGGGAAGCTTTCTTTGGATAGTGGGGGGACAGCCTTGAATTTGCTGCTCATTTAGTGTCAAAAGACTGCTGCGCAAGATTTTTTTTCTCCTTTTTTTTTTTTTTTTTTAAAAGGAGGCAAACTTGGGTTAGCAGTTCCAAATTACTGAGAGACTTTCCATCTCTCCCTGAAGAAATTTTAGCACTTGGAACTAGAATACAAATGCCAGAGAGGTAGCTGTGTTCGTCTAGTTTGGTAAAACAAACAGAAGAAAAATGAATTTTGCAGCTTTGTCCCAAGGTTGAAGTTTTAGCTAAAAATAAGTACAATGAAAGGCTGTTCAGTTGGCTTTGGAAACGATTTTCAAAGCCAATGAGACGTACCCTCCTGTTACCAAAGAGGAAAGTGTAGCTGAATTTTGCTGACCTGATAGCAGGGTGGAGAGTTTCACTTGTGCTATTACTTGCTGCAGATTTGGATGCATTTTCTTTTTGTTAAACTTCCATTCTCAGAAAACCAGCCCTTGACTCTTCAACACATGGCTCTCAGTATAGGATAGTCCCATTAGTGCGAGCCATTTTAATGTAGGTCTTAATTCTGCCTTGGGGGAGGAGCAAAGGAAATTATTCTATTCTCTTAATGACTTCTTTATAATTAGTTTAGTGACTCTGATTGGGCCCAGAAGCTTTTGTGATCTCTGTGGACCAAGGCTTTTTATCACTTCAGATGTGAAGGTTGGGTTAATTTCCCAGTGAAAATTAATGAAATAAAATAACACCTTGCTGATTTGGCTGAAGATGGCAAGGGTATTAACTGCTCATCTCAGTCCAAGTTATGCTTTCCAGAAGCATGGAAGACATCATTCCTCCAGCTGTGAAGGTGTAGAATACTGTAACAGAATTAACATTTTGGAACAGCAGTCCTAATTGCTGTCTTGTAATAACACTGGGAGAAAACCACCAGGACCTCTGGAATTCAGCTGTTCATCGAGTCTAATTTCTGTGGCAGTGTGAATGGAACAGCATGTCAGGCTTTCTAAATTTCCCTGCAAGGATAACTAAATTCTTTGGAATACAGGCCCAGCAGATCATAAGTGTTAGCAGAGCAGCATGAAATACACACAGTACTACACTACCAGTTGCGTTAAAGAACATCTGCCTCTGTTTGAATAGGTGGTATTGATGTCCATCTTGTTGGAGGCAGTGTTTTGCTAGAGCATTGTTCTTATCAGATATCAGATTTTTGTTGTTGCTTATTTTGGAAGAAAAAATCTTTGGCCTGTAGACACAGTTAATATGAGTGGGTGTGTATACAATATATACACTTGGTACAACTTGAGTAAGGCATGAATATATGTAAAACAGAGCCAAATAATATTCTCTCTATCAGATGGCTTGAGAGTTACAGTTCCGCACATGGGGAATGATTAATAGATTAGAAAACATGCCTTGTTCTGTGCAGCGCTGTAGCTGTGTCGGTCTCAGGTGATGCCTTTTATTGGACCGATCTCTAGTGGAGGGAGAGACAGGCTTTTGAGCTAAGCAAAAGGTATGAAAAAACACCTTGCTGAGTGACATAAGTTTTGCAAGCTGTGTAAGTGCCCATGTAGCCTCTTTATGTTGGCAGGAGAGAGATCTCCCATCGACAACACAAAAGTGCTGAAGGAGGAGTGGTAGCTGTAGTTTTTCGCACTGTTGAATGACAGAAGTTTTGCTGGCATAAGTGTGTGTAGACAAGCCCATACTGATGGACTCCAGGAGATCAATAGATTTAGCTTAACAAAGAGGTGTGACCTGATCACAGTCTGTAAGTACCTTCATGGGGAGCTAAACTTTCATATACATCTGATCAATCTAGCAGACCAAGATGTAAAAAGATCCATTGGGAAAGCTAGACAAATTCAGTATAAATTTTTAACAGAGAGAACGAATAATCGCTGATCAAGTCAACCAGAGTTAACACAAGCTACACAGAATAGCTTGTGTTATTCCCATTGACTTCCTAACCACCATTCAGTGCAGCATCTTCACTGTGCTGCGCTGTTGGGAAATGTGTTCAGGGGTGTTGCTGGAGCCTGGCACATGGGGCTCATGCCGCAAGTCCCAGCTCCAGAGGCCAGAGTCCTGGCACAGCCACTGCTGCTCCCGGCCCCACCTCTGGCCAGAGATCCTAGGCTGGGCCACCGGTGGCAGCGGTTGCTGCTCCCTGACTGGCGATCTGGGGACAGGCTGGCGGCAGTAGGCACCTGAGGTTGGGTTGGGCCCGAGTGCAGAATTGGGGCTGGGGGTGTGGCCCGTGGCAGGGCCTGTGCCTGTGCCCTGGGTCCTTCCCTGGGGCAGCGATGTTCTTGAATGTGTTCCCATTGATACAGCATTGTGCTGCTTGGGGTGGTTTTATTAAGCCAAAGTTGAGACTTAGCTGGTCTTAACTAGCTGCTGAATCGATCTGGAAAGATCACAAAATTTACCACTATCAGTGTGGATGTGGCCTCTGGAACAAAGTTTCCTGAGCTATAGTGGATTCTCCATTCCAGGAAACTTGTAAATCAAGGATAGGTGTACCTGTAACATTCTGAAGCAGTGCAGCTTTTCAATGAGGACATTACTGTTAATTTATCTCTGGGGGAGGCAGTAGCTATCCACACAGAATAAGTCCAACAGAGTGCTATCTCTGAGTGCTGGGTTTGGGTCAGTGTAAGTACATGTCTAGTGGTGGTGATGAACTGTAAGTGTGAAATGTAAACCAGGCCCAAGATTACATTTTTTTCTGAAACATCTACTGTAGGTGAAACAGGAATGAATCTGGCAGAGTTCTCTGGCTTTTGTTACAGAGGAGGTTGGACTAGGTAATCAGCAAGGGCTCTGCATCAGGGTGGGAGGGGTGGTGGAGAAGATGCACTTTACTGGGGTCATAGCGGGGGTGCAAAGCCCAGGCCAGGCCCCCACTACCAGTTCAGAAATATGCCTGGTCATTAAAGTATAATATACTGAAAGGCTTGGTTTAATTGCTGAACTGGCTTTGTTTAATGACACACATCCAGCCATGTCTAAATCAATCTCAGTGTAACTATTCCATAATGATACATTAGGAAAAACCTCGCTTTGCGGCACCAGCATCCATCCCTCAGGCGAATAATTGGATCTTCATCAATCATTTGGAGTAATGGAACTGAAGGACTTGAAACTGAACATGTCAGTGTAGCATATATGTCTCTTGCCTGTAAAAACAAACATCTTGGCTTTGCATCAACCTTTCACTCAAATAAACGGTTTGGCCTTTAGTAGCACACCACTGCCCTGTGACATTGGTTCTGTTTTGTTGATGTTGTCTTTAGTGATTAAAAAAAAAAAAGTAATCTAATTTCTAGTTGATTCCTGACTGAAGAGTGTTTTTTTGTTTTGTTTTAAACCATCCCCCCACCTCCCTCACAAAATCAGCCCCCCCCCCCGAACCGTATTGCCTTTTAAATGGTCTCCATGGAGTTCTTGTAGTCAGTGATTTATTTAGATCAGTGGTTCTCAACCATGGGTACATGTACCCATGGGAATATACAGAGGCCTTCCTGGGGTACATCGGCTCATCTAGATATTTGCTTAGTTCTACAACTGGTTATATCAAAAGCACTAGCAAAGTCAGTAGAAACTGACATGATTTGTTTATACTGCTCTATGTATTGTACACTGAAATGTAAGTATAACATTTGTGTTCCAACAATTTATTTTGGTCAAAATGAGCAAGTGAGCTATTTTTCATTTAGTTGTGTGCTGTTCTCTGACACTAGTATTTTTTATTTCTGGTTTTCGAAGCAAGTTGTTTTTAAGTGAGCAGAAACGTGGAGGTACACAAGTCAAATAAACCTCTGGAACGGGTTAGAGTTGTCTGGGAAGGCTGGGAACCAGTGATTTAGATGATGTCATATCTCATTCATATGTATAATTAGGCCAGCTTCCCCATAGAGCTATTGCCTATGGCTCTTTACAGCCTCAGGCATGTGTTGCTGTGCATGGGTGGCCACTGAGGTAGCTTCCCTCCTCTATGGTTTTGTCTTCACTGCATAGTTAACTGGAGTGTTGCCCCTCACTTTCAAGCATGTTGCAATATACGTGGCTAGCCTGAGAGGGGGGATAGGTGGAAATGGAGTGAGCACAGCTGGTCACCTGCTGTTTGATCACTGTAGTGTGGATGCAGGCTAGTGCAGCCGGTCCTTCAGTGCCTTTCCATAGTCCCCTTGGTGTTCCCAGAAAGGACAGGCAATTTCTCCCACAGTTTATTGCAGGCATGGCCAAACCGCGGCTTGGGAGCTGCATGTGGCTCTTGAATGAAAAAGTGTGGTTAGCGGAAGAACGTCAGCAAATCAGTTTAGTAAGTAAAAGTATATGGCTATATGTCTCAGTGTGGCTCTTGAAGGTTTAATAATAAATTTGTGTGGCTCTTGAGTTCCATGAGTTTGGCCACCCCTGGTTTATTGCATGGCAAAGACCTGTGGGTTGTCCCCATGAGTTGTAGCACTACATGGATGAATGCAGCTCCTGTGTGAGCACAGCAACTCACTTGTGATTTTTGGAGGGTAGCTGCCTTCACTTAAACTTGGTTACTTGAGATGACTAACTTGAGAGAGGGTAACTGGAGTTAGCTCTACAGCAAAGATGTACTCAATTCAGAGTGGTTTGTCTCAGACTTTGTGTACTCTGGCGATTCCCACGGCACCCTCTCGGAGCCCTTGTGGCTCATGTTGAACTTTGTTGTCGGTGCCTGAAAAATTCCCTTCTTAAAAAGAAACCTTTTTGGGTGTGTTTGTTGCGTTCCTGTCTGCAGAGAGCTCCAGTGCTTTTGCCATTGTGCAGAGCTTTGCCAGCCTACATCACGGTGATGTTAATTATGTTCAGGTCAGCCTAGCTGCTTCAGCTCAGAACCCTGTGGGCAGAAGTGAAACTAATAGTCGCATAATTTTCTTGCAGTTGCTTGGGGAGATCATGAGAAGCAGCAGAAGAAGGTCATTGGAGGAGGGGCTAGATGAGACTGAGGGAAGGGTAGGGCACCATCCTCCTTTGTGGCAACTGCACATGCTTCTGTCATCTGGCCGCATGTAGAGTTGAGTTACTATTAAAATAACATCTAAGATTACTGTAACAGATGATCAATTCTATCCCTGCTTTTTTGAAGGGGTTCTTTTTTTCCTTTTTTCTATTTTTTTTCTTTTTTTTTTTTTTTTTTTTACTTCCAGACTAGATGCAAACTGTTGTCAAGTGTGGAGTTGTTCAGTCAGTTGTTTGTGGTGGTCTTTTCCACAGCAGCAGGGAGAGGAAAGGTTGTTTTTTTTTTTTTTTTTTAAAGGGAAAATATGCTTGTAAATCCCCAGTAACTGGCATGGGACTTCTGAGGGGAAATGAGGTACCTGGAACTACTTTTAAGGCGCTCTTCCCTCCCCCCACCCCCAGTTGACTAGATCTTAGGTTGGTGATGTCACTCTCAGCATCCTGGTAGCTTCATTCCTCCCTACCCCACCCAGTGTCTGAACTACTGTAGTCTTCTTACCCTTCCCAATTAGGATTTGAAATATATTTTCCTATTTATCTTTCTCCCCTCACCATGTATAACCCTTTATTATTGTAAAGCTGCATGTATACTTTCCTCGAATGGATTTTAGCACTCAGCAAATGTAGCAGAGAATTTTTCTAGTTATTTTCCATTGAAACTGGTTCTTTGGGGTCCCCCAATAATGCAATGCCTTTCCTTCTGCAGCCCACATGAAGTCCCGCTATTCAAAGCATTATACTGAGTTAAGAATAGGAAGAATTCACCCCAGCCCAGCTACTAAGGTTCAATTTCCTCTGGAGGTCTGAGTTGCCTTTGGTCCATTTATTTTTACAGATGACAGTGACCCCAAGTAAATGGATATTGGCTTCTTCCCAGACACCCTCGTTATTTTTAGATTGTGAAGGTTAAGGCACTTTTCTCTTTTTGTTGTAGTAGCAGCATTTGGTGAGGCAAGTGGTTTTATGTTTGGACAGGAGGAAAAAGTGTCTTGTGCAGTAATATGTTACTTAGATTAATTTCATACCCACCCTACAATTTTCATTAGAATTTTGTCTGTTACAGTTTTTATTTGCTATCTGTTGATGTGTTGGACTTGAACATCAGAAAGCATGCCAAAATAGCTTTTTCAAAAAAATAAATACTCTTCTTGGGATGTTATAACCAACTTGGTTGAGATGTCATGTCCTGCCATGAGTAAGCATGAACTTGTGGACAGTTGCCTAACTTTTGGGAGGAGGTAAAAGTGAGAGACAGAGAGAAACTGACTTAGTTGCTGAATTAGATGTGTACACAAGTCATTTTCAGGGTATGGAATTTCATCTCGTTTTAAAGTAAGGTTTTTATGGTTCTGTAACAGTCTGAAATGTCAGTTGTCTGGTCATGTCAGAACATTTCTTAGAATTGTATTGAAGGCTGCTTTTATTTTGCCATCTACGTGAACAGTTACAAGCTTTTGGTGGGTGGGTCAACAAAAAACAAAAAAACAGATCCCAGCCAATAATCTCTTTGGGTTGCAGTAAGTGACATGTAGCAGCTCCTTCCGGGAGCCTGGATTAAGGGGCTGTAAGTGGGTTGTGTGTGTGTGATTTTATATTTTTGTTTGTAATTCAAGCAGAGTTGACCTTTCTGGAGGGCCCTCCTCTACCTCCTGTGAACTGGCCTTTTGCAGGAAAAACTAACGGGGGGCCTGGCTGTTTAAGCTGTTCTTCTGTTTTTGAGGCTTGCTTAAAAATAGAGGAAGGGAGGGGCTGCTTGCAACTTTCTGAGGCTTCATTTTCCAAGTGCAGTGGGTGGAGCTAGGGTGGTTTTTCTGTTGCTGCCTGTTTGTGGCATCTCACTCAGTTGGGTGACTTTCAGCTGCTGTTAACTGATGATGGGGCCTCCTCCCCTGCAGTTCTCCAAGTCTCATCAGTAGTAATAAGTGAAAATGTTTCAGAGTTTAGATGCTTGCTCCAAAGCACCTAAATCCATGGGGAGGCATGTAATTGGTCTGAGCTCCCTTCCTGCCCCACCCAGGAGTTGGTGAGCATTGGCTCTAGGCTCTGTGAAATCTCACCTGCTCCAGAAAGAAAAACAAGCAAGGAGTCCTGTGGCACTTTTAAAGACTAATAAATGTATTTATTGCATGAGCTTTCATGGGAGAAAATCCTGCTTCGTCAGATGCTTTGAAGATGGGGGAACTTATGAGCGCAAAATAAATGTAGGGAAGTATGTCTTCGAAGCATCTGAGGAAGTGGGATTTTCTCCCACTAAAGCTCATGCAAAAAATAAATCTGTTAGTCTTAAAGTGCCGCACAACTGCTTGTTGTTTTCATACTGTAACAGCAAATCAAAGCAGTTGTTAAGATTCAAACACTGGGAAATGCTGTGAAAAGCAAGTTGCTTATGCTAACTAGAAGCTGTTCAAGTTTGAAATCTTTGACTGAAGTCTCTTGGCTTGACCCCTGCCCAACAAAGCACCCTGCTATATTTTGACTTCTTTTTAAACACTGATTTTTTGGTGGCATTTTAAAGGTTCATCTGACTGAGTTCAGGGCCAGAGTGAAGGTTCCAGGCACCCGTCTCATCTAGGGGACCAAATGCCTTGGTTTTATAGGGGCAATCCTGATCTTTGTGGTTTTGTGATAGACATACACCTGGTGCTCTCCACCCTCATTCCAATTCCTTACACTTGTCTTATCACCTGTTCCCATCCTACTGCCAGTCCCTTCCCAGTAGCTATTAGCCAAGGAGGAAAATCTGAGGTGAAGTGGGTTGGTTGATGCACTCACATTACTCAGGATGCTTCTGTAGCTTGTAGCTAATGTTGCAGTATTAATGTGCAGTACAGAGTCTGCCCCCCCCCCCCCGGTAGCCCTCTGAAAGTTTTAACTGTGCTTCTCATTGTGTTGAATCCAGCTGTTGCAGGGACACCTGTCAGGTCAGATTCACAGAACCTAAGTGTGGCGCCAAAATTGAACACTTATAGTGCCTTAGAAACCAAAAAGAAATGTTCCATTAGAAACTCCTGGAAAGTTTTCTGTTTCCTTGTGTTGTCTTCTCTCGCTCCCCAGCTGTTTGTAAGCTAACTTTGGCTGTTTTGTGCTGGTTCCAGAGACCCAGGAAGTGAAATTGACAAGCAACTGACTAGTCTATTTTCAGTCTAACAAGCGGAGAAGAAATGCTGTACAGGCAAAAATGCAACCAGTGAAAAGTAAATGAGAACATGTAACATTAATAATCTGTGATATTTGACAGTGGTGGCAGAACTACTTTCTTAATAGGATTTTTAACCCTGCAGTGTCTCTTTAAAAGCAGTTTGGGAATGATCAACAGGGATTTTTTGAGCTCCTGGGTAGAGGTGGGTTTGGGAAGAAAGTGTAGGCTACATACAAAGATCTTTAGAATTTAGAAACTGAAGGAATCCTTTGGTATGAAATTCATGGTGAACAGATTGGGGCTTTTAAAGTAACCACCATTGAGTTTGTTTCTGTGTTTACCTTAAAAGAGGTGTGAATCTTTTTTGTAATTAAAGTGGTGCAGGGAGCTTTTCGCCTAATAGGGCTTTGGTAACTAAAAATGCAGAAAGTACAGAGCACTGAACTTGGATCTTGGCACGTAAATAAAGAGGGGGAGTTCCAAGTACATTAAAACTGCATGAGGAGTTATAAGTCTAAATAGAGAAACTGAAATCTTACAGGTTTTCTTTTTTTAAAAAAACTAAATTGTGGCTGGCTCATTTTGGCTTCCTGCTAGAAGCCTGATTGGGGAGTTCTGCTTATCATGGATACATTTTTTAAAAGTTAAAAAGCATCTGTGTCACTCCTGGTGGCTGTTGTGGGCCTCTTAAGTATACCAGTGTGGTTTATACTAGAGAATTGTGTTGGTTCACACGAGAAGCCTCACTGCTGGAGGGCAAGACCCAGGGCATGGGCACGAGTCCCCTTGCCCCAATTCTGGGCCTGGGCCTGGGCCTGATCCCACCTCGGGCTGCTGTTGCTGCAGGCAGCCTGGTGTGGGTACTTGGGGCATATGCCCCAAGTACCAGGTGCCTGTGACGTCCCTGGTTCACACCACCGAGCAGAACCATTAAGCTGACCTAACAGTGGTCCCCAACCAGTAGATCATGATCTACTTCTGGAGGGCAGTTGCAATTGAAACTTATGACCGTGTGCCATCTGCTGGTGAAATACTGGAGACCACTATAGGCAGTACTAGGTCAATGGAAGAATTCTTTCGTTGTAGTGCCTCTTGAGGAATTGGATTACCTACTTCTGCCTACCCTGAATCACTGCAGTGGCACAGCTGCGCCTATGTAGCCTTTCAAATGGAGACAAGCCCATGGTTCAGTTAGTGCAAACTTGCACCTAGAGTGGGGACAGTTATGTTAGTATAAAGGGGCTTTATGTTGGTTTAGCTATTGGGGAGGGGAATAAGCTATACTGCTATAAAGAAACTTTTAGTATAACCACAGTAGTAGTTTTTTCTGCATTGGTAAAAAATCCGCCCCCTCATCCCCTAGACTGATCTAGTTATACTGGGACAAAATGTGTATGTGAGGCAGGCTGAAGACGGGATGTTGCCACTTTGGTGAGGTGTGAGACCCCATCACCCTCAGTTGGCAACGTGCAAACCAGCTTCCATGTAGCTTTATTGCCTCAAACAAAGTGTTAAGCTCTCTGGCCTCTGAGATAGGCAGGGCATTTGGGAGACCAGAAGGCCGAAGCAGGCTCCCCACTCCTGTGTTTGTGGTGGGGTGTAGTGAGGTGAGCACCTGCTTCTAGTGGGTCTTGTAGAGAGCTCAGGGCAGTCAAAAGCTGTCTTCTTCCAGGGAGAACTCTGGAGGGGTGTGTGGGACAGCTGACTACCCTCCCCACGATTTGGTTTAATGCTTCTCCGGCCAATAAATCAGGTCCATTATGTTTAATTTTGTGCCAATTGTTAGCCCTGACTTGGAAGAGAACTCATTTGTGTATAAGAGGGAGAATGGAGTGAGCCAAGTCAGCCAGTAGCTCGTTGTTAAAAAGGAGAATTACCTGTTAGGTACAGAGCATCCCTAGTGACTTAAATAGCCTGGGTGCTGTTGTGCCAGTCTGACATTCGCTGATTTCCAGTACCTTGTGCTATCCTGTCCTTGGCACCAGAATTCCTCGTCTGACAGAGCAAAACGGTGTCTGTCCAGTTTCAGGAACATTGTCCAAGTTCGCTGTCAGCTTGAGGTGGGGGAAGAGCTGCTTTGCTTTGTGGAAATCCAGGGAGCCATTGACAGTGCTTTTTTTTTTTTTTCTTTTGGAGCTGTGGGTAGGATTTGCTCTCAGTGCCTGGCCCATAGGAGTGGGCTCTGGAGTCAGGAGCATGTAGGTTCTTCTACTCGTTGGTTCCATGTCCTTAGGCAGGTCACAGCAGCGGTCTGCCTCAGTTTCTCCAGTTGTAAAATGAAGACGATGGTGCCATATATCTAAAATGCTTTGAGATCCATGGATGATGAAGTGTTCTCTACAGAAATCTTTTCTTCTGTGCATTGAACTCTGGGAATCCTGCTTGAGAGAGCTTTATGGTTGAGATCTAGCTAGTAGGTCCATCTACCATGCTCCATTGCCCTTGGTGGTGTTCTCTGGAACTCGTTCATGCCTTTGCCACCTGGTTTGGCAAGTTGTTCACCAATTCTTGGGTTGCTCTCCTAGTGGGTTGCACTGAACCCACCTCAGAACTGCAATTGTGAAGTATCCACCAGTTCCAGAACTTGGATTGCTTTCTCTGAATCACTGTGGCTCTGCGAAGTGAAAAGGTGACTAAGTCACCACCTTAGCAGTGTAATGTCAGCAGCTTCCTCCTCTTTCTCCAAAGCTCAGCACAGAAGAGCATGTGGCAGATGGACAACTGGGTGCTGACAGACATTGGCTTTTTGGCAGCAGTTCTGTGTGGATGGACAGTGCTGACGTCACCTCTGACTTGAGAATCTCTCTCTTTTGGGGAAAAGCACCATGGAATCTGTAACATACACCTGCATTGGGCAGGAAGAGCCTCTGAAAGCTAGCACATTTCCTTCTGCTAATGAGCAGTGCTGGTGATTGGTGGGACTTGAAGTGGTGGGCTTCTGGCCATGAGACAAAGCTGAGTTAGAGCTGTAGTGTGCAACAGGCATTGTGACCCCACTGGCCTAATTCCCTTTAATTGCACCAATGAACTAGGTTTAGTGCTTTTGGGAGGGAATGTCCTGCCTATAGTCCTCCAAGGCAGTGGTTCTCAACCTTTTGCAGGTTGTGCCACACTTGGTGGCATTTTGTGACCCTACAGGACACATCAGCCAGTCCGCCCCCCAACACCTTCAGCCCCCCATACCTCTCCCTGTCCCAGGCCAAATGCAGCAATCTCCCCAGCTTTCCATGATGTGTTTACCACTGTATGGTGACACAGTAATGTGTTGAGAATCACTGCTCCAGGACACGGTTTGCAAGGAAAATCAGTATCTGTAGAGAGGTCTGTTAAACCATTTACAGGGGAAAACATTGGGTTTGCAGTCTCAAGAAGGAGTGCTCTAAAAATGCTTGTAGGCTAGCTTATTGAGGATAATGCATCATTAATGTTGAAAGCTGGATCTCTCATAAGCTGCAGTCTGGGCATGCTTAGTCTCTGGGAGGAGCAGAGGAGATCTTCCCCTGTAACACTTTCACTCCTTTGAGTGAATCATCTCTTGAGAAACAGTTTGACCTGCCACATTGATTGCAAAGGCAGAGGTTCTTAACAGCCAGTCTCCCTCTAGATCCCTTGTATTCTTCACGTAGGCTTTTGCTACAGCCTGAGAAGCAAGTCATGTGTGAAAGTTTTGAAGTACCAGGGAGCAAATTTCATATCAAGTAAAGAACATACAGGCTTTTCTGACAGTTCCTCAGGCAAGGCCATTCCAGAGGAAATACTTCTGCCTTTGCAAAGGCAGATTTTTTAGGGGTTGAGGGTAAGCTTTTGCTGAGTATTTGAGCATTAGCACAAGGGTGGATAAAATTGGCTCACAGCTAGGTGCCAGCAATTTACTTTTGGCTGTCTGAGAGTGTTCCATTACATTTCTCCAGTGGAGCTAGGCAACAGGCTACAAAAACTGGTTGCCATAGCAGCCAGAAACCTAGATTTGTCAAGGCCTGCCTTAACACACTAGGAAGATTAGTGAGTTATGGCTGAGCTAGGTTTTATGGGGGACAATTAGAGTGCTAAGATTGGGAAAAAGGACACTTTCACATAACTCAGAGGTAGATTTAGTGTAGCTTTGTTATTGGTGATTCCAATCAGGAACTAGCCATGCATTTCTTTCTGAGGTAGAACGTATGGCGGCGCATTGTACATAAAATTTTGGGGTAACAGCTTTTCTTAGACTTGCTCTGAGGTATGAACTGAATCAATTCTGTCCAATTAGTCGTCTTCATTACTGTAAATCCCCTCAACTCATTTTCGATCCAGCTTCTTGTGTGACAAAGAAAATGAGCAAGGAGTTCTGTGGCATTTAAAGACTAGCAAATTTATCACCCAAGCTTTTTTGGGAGAAAATCCCACTTCATCAGATGCTTTGATGACAGGGGAAGTTACAGAATGGGAGGAAATATTAACATTTATTTCCTCCCATTCTGTAAGTTTCCCCAGCATCAAAGTGTCTGATGAAGTGGGATTTTCTCCCAGGAAAGCTCATGTGATAAATTAACTTGTTAGTCTTTAAGTGCCACAAGATTCAGTTTTACTGAACTAGACTAACACAGCTGCGCCTTAGGAGAAGTCTTGTTACACAAGTTCCACTGGAAGGTGGAGTTTGAGACCATGTTGAAGTGGTTGCTGAATCAGTGTATGTGGCAAGATTCTTTTTCTTCCATTCATTTTCGTAGCCACTAGGCCAGCAGCCCCTTTTGAGCTCTTGTTACGTGGTGCTTTTTTTTTTTTTGATTGGGTTTGTTCAGGCGTGGTGTGTGAAAAGGGAAGCATTAGTAATAAGCAGTGCTGTTATGCTAAAGCCTGGCTTCCTCCATTTGAGTAAAGGGATGAGGTGACTGGTTCATTTCACTTTTTCTCACCCATCTCTCTAACCTCCTTTGTTTCTGCTGTTTGTCAAATGGCTGCTGGATGCGGAAGATCTTCGGGCCAGAGGAGCAGGCTGGTTGGCTGATGGGACTGGTGCAGGGGGTTCTATTCCTGGGTCTGCGTGAGCTTGCTTTGAAAGGCTTTGTTCAGTCATGATTGTGAGATGTCAAATGCTGTTGTTACTCATGCCAGTAAATAAGGGACAGTGGAGCAGGGTTATACTGTGAGGAGCCAAAGGTCTGGGCTATTGAAGCTTCCATGGGAATGCCCGGGTTAAAGTATCTGTTGTGTGACATTTGTGGGGGGTCACTATGGGCCAGCTCCACACAGGTATTTAGGAGTTTAACTTCCCCTGAAATCAGTGGGAGTTAGTGGCCAGAATCTTTTTGAGGAGCTGGGCCTAGGCATCAAGGAGAATGCACACGGCTTTCAGCCCCATGGAAGAAGCTGCAACGAGCATGGCTACGTCAGAGAAAATCTGCTCCTCCAAAGAGAATGAACCACTAGGTCTGCTGCGTCCACCCCTTGATAAGGTGCCTGTCAGCATGGTACGTGAGCCTGGCCAAAAAGTAGTTTCTTCTGGAAGCAAGTAGAAAGTTGTTTGTGTGTAACTTTTTATTCCCTAGTTCCAAAGGAGTCTCTGTGTTAGTCTAGTAATCAAAACAAGCAAGGAGTCCTGTGGGACTTAATGATTAACAAATTTATTTATTGCGTGAGCTTTCATGGGAGAAGATCCCACTTTGTCAGACACTTTGAAGAAGGGGGAAGTTACAGATTCGGTTTACCCATTCTGTAAATTCCCCTATCTTCAAATTGTCTGAAGTGGGATTTTCTCCTATGAAAGCGCATCTGGTCAGTAAATGTTAGTCTTTAAGTGGCACAGGACTCGTTGCTTCTTGCTTTTTTTTTTTTTTTTTTTTTGTTCCCTGGTTGATGTCTGTGTAAGGCTGCCTTGAGTTTTAGCTGCATTGCATCCATGGCAATTTTATGTTCCTTTCCAAGCGGAAAGTAATATTTTATCCCAGCTGGGAGCTTTGAAAATGCTGTGAATACGACAAAAGTCATTAGTGGTGACCAGAGCCTAAGTGTGCTGTAAAATCACTGCTTGTGCTCTGCATGTGACATACAAAGCCACCTTGAGACCTGAACCCACTGTGCATGTCTGAATGGATTCCTTCCATCAGCTAGTTCATTATAACCCTCTCGTTAGCTACTGAACTGGCCTACCAGAGCAGTAGGCATTCAAATGCATAATAAGTTCTCTTTTGTGCTGCTAGGTTTTTAACACTTTGTGTAGTTCAGTTGGGTGCCAATGTTCCACTGAATTTTTACTGCCATGTATCATTTACCAAATCTATTACACTTAATTCTTATGATTGTCTATTTTTGTGTCTCAGATCAGTTGCCTGCACTTAACATACAGTTTATCCATTCTGAGGGGGTGATTTGCATTGCACTGCAGTTTGGATCTGCTTGGCTGGGAGCAGTCTCTTGTGCCTTTTAGCTTTCCTGAGTGCATTTAATAGATGGCACATGTCTCTTTTTTTCCTTTGTGATGTGAACACATGTCTAGAGGGACACCAGACTGGTCCCCATACCCTCCTTGATCTGCTGTAATGGGAAGACCTGTCAATTTCACTCTCTTGCTAAAGCTTTGCTCTTCAGTGCTGTTTGTAGTGGCGGGCCATACAGGCAGGTCAGCACTGATGGGCTATTTTTCTGTTGTATAGACTACAGGTTGTCACTGAGTGCTGTACAGTGTGAGTGATGATAGGTGTTAACAGGAGGAAGGATGGTCCAGTGGTTAGAGCACTGGCCAAGGACTTGGGAGATCTGAATACAAATTCCTGCTTTCAGACTTTTTGTGACTGGGGCCAATCACTGTCTCAGTTCCGTATCTCTAGAATGGGAACAGCTCCCTATGTGAAGATCAATATGGTAAAGATTGTGTTGTGTTCAGAAATACAGTGGTGGGGCCAGATAAAGATCTTAGAGACAAACTGCTTGGTATGCCATAACAACCCAAAACAAACAAGGAGTCTTGTGGCACTTTTAAAGACTAATAAATTTATTTGATAATTGTTTATTTAAAATTCGTTTAATAATGACCTAAGAAGTCAACTGATGTGTTTTAAGGTGTGGTTCTGGAGTGGTGGCCAAGAACAGACTCTCAGATCTGTGGGTCAGCAAATTTGCCCACATGAAATGAAAGTCAAGGTGGGAGACATAAGGCCTCCATTTGTGTCTTGGTAAAGTTGGTCATCGAGTGGCGCACATGTCAGGGTGAAGTACTGAACTGTACACAGGCACTGGAGTAGATAATTTATTGTTAAAAAAAACTAAGCTGATCTTCCATAGCCAGTTTAATTGCAAGTTCTTCAGACTGTAAACCCTTCTTGGTCCATGTGCTTTGAGTGTTAAGTGCTGAGAAATCTGTAACAGTTGAAAACATGCATTGGTAAATTGCTGTTAACAGATGGAATTTTAATATCTAACTCTACAAGGGAAAGGGAGACATGATCCAAAGCAGTGGTTTTCAAACTTTTGTCCTTGGGACCCAGTTGAAAAAAAATCATTAATGTCTGTGACTTAACTGCATCTTTGAGCAATGCATTCCAGTCTTCTCATGGTGGCACCAGGAGATGCTGCAACGCAGTGCCTGAGGGCCTGCGACCCAGTACTGGGTCCCAATCCTAAGGACAAAAGCCATTGATCTAAAGTGTGCTTGGTTGGTGACACAAAGCACACATGGCTTACAGGTCCCTTTACTATTTTTGCAGGTTGCATTTTCACCTATGTCTCTAGCAACTGCCTGGAAATATCAGTGCAAAGTTCATAAAGGATGGGACAACAAACTCTCCGTGCCTCTAACCTCCATGCGTTAGCGCAATAGCAGGAATCCTGATTTTGGTTTTCAAAACATCATTTGAAGAAGCTCTGTGTGATCCATCTCCCTTCCTTCTGCTCCTTTACTACAACAGGCAGGGATTTTTCTGGTTAATGAATATGCAGAAAGCTTTGTTTCCCACCCAGCAGTATAATTTACCATATGCTGAACCACCGGCAAAACAGTGGGTTACTTACCAGTAACCATCCTTCTTCTTCTTCGAGAGAGGCTGCTCGGATTCATTCAGAAATAGGTGTCTCCATGCTGGCGCACTGGATTGGCTGGAACTTTTTGCCCTAGCCTGTCAGAAGAGAGCAGGCGGCGACCGCTCCGTGGCCGCTGTCCAGCCCCTCCCCAGTTCCTAAGAGCCGCCAACTCCAAAAGCGGGGATGGGAGGAGGGCTCTGAATGAATCCGAGCAGCCCATCTCGAAGAGAGACAGTTACTGGTAAGTAACCCACCGTTCTTCTTCAAGCGCTGCTCGGATACATTCAGAAATAGGTGACTGCTAGCCATGCTGATGGTTGGTGGGTGGAGTTGGCTTTTCTGCCTTCAGCACAGCGTAACTCCAGCGAGGATAGTTGTCCAATGAGTAGGCCCTTGAGGGTCTAAGAATTGACCCAAGGACCTTCATCCCAAAAAGGGTAACTTCGGGATGCAGGATGTAACTCAGTAGAAAGAATTGGGCCTGGATTGCCCAAGCACCAAATAGTGTACATGGGTATGACGGCCTGAGGTCACCTTATGCAAAAGGGGTACCAGCACATGGTGGTTATGGTCAGGGAATGCGTCTCTAATCGTTCTTCCTGAGGAGTCTTTGTAGATGCCATGTGGAGGCCAGAGGATTTAGTGTTGTAGAAGCAGCACGTGCTGGTGCAGTTCCTATGGGGGAGTTCTCCGAGACCCTAAATTTGTCGGGCTGGCAGTGGTGATAATCAGCACTGTAGAAAGCCAGAAGAGGAGAATCAGACTATCTTCCCCTCAGTTCAGTATCGTAAGGCTCATGCAGGTCATGTGCCAGGCTGGGGACTTGAGAGGGCTGTGGCCCCCCTGAGCACTATGGCAGTAACACCCCAGCCAGAAAACATCAAGTACGTGAAACCGGTGTATGCGGTATCATGCAGGGGAGGTGGGTACCAGGAGTGGAAGAGAGGAATCAAGAGAAACACTTCAATCTAGGTTGCAGAAACGGCCGGGACGTTGATGGCAGTAGCCCTTAGACTCCATAAGGCGCACATATGAGTGAGGGAGTGGGCCAGCGTGGAGAAGCCAAATGGCTGGCCTATCCCGTGGTACTAAATAAGAGAGGCACAGGTGGGACATTCTGTGGGCCTGATAGGAGTGATCAGGCCTCAATGAGCTACCGATGGCACCGTGACAGTCCCTTTGGGTGGAGTGTCAGAATCCGTATCCTTGCAAGAGGCAAGGAAATGGCATTACTGCTACCTATGCCCTTCCCTTTCTTCTACTAAGTTTAGTGGCCGGAAGGCAGTTGCAGGATTATTGAGGCAAGGGGTTGTATGTGGTAAGCCTATGGCCTGGTGATGGGCTTGCAGCTGCGGCCTACGAGACGAGTCACTTTGGCCTACCTGGCCTCGCGCCATCAGAGAGGACCATCCTGTAGTGGGACCTAGCTTAGTTTAATAACTCATAGGGGTACACATCAGGATTGAGGCTCCCTTTAGGAAGGGCCCCGGGTAGGAGCCGGGAAGTACAGAGAAGAAGATAGGCTCCTCTCAAAAAGGGCAGAGCGAGTGCATGCCACCCCGATGGGGTACATTCAGCTGTCTCCTCTTTGGGATACTCACGGTATATCTGAAGAATCCTCTATGGGTATGCTAATTATAGTATTAGATCTTACTGGGGAGGTGAACTCTATAAGAGTCAGCCAGTTCCTGAATTCCAGTCTTTGAGGGGAATTTCAAGGCAGATGTAGAGTGGGCTTTATCGAATGTGAAACCCCACAGCAAACACTTAGGAGTACGTTATTCTAGGATGTGCCTACTAGGACTAGGAGAGCCTTGGGTCATCATGGAATTGTACCACGATGCTCCTGGGTGAGAGCCTTCAGTAACTAGGCCAGGATAACCATGGTGCTATGGCTGTGCCCTGGGGGTTGAGCTACGTGAGTGGCTGCTGGATGAAAAGCTGGAAGGTGAAGATTGGCCCCAGGGTAGTGTCTGTCTGTGAAGGTGGTTTCTGAACCATTGTGGAGGGAGCGAGTGGTGATTATGAACATAGCGAGGGCAGAGGGATGAGCTTCTCTGTCTTCAACACCATGGTGAACGGAGAAGTATGGGAAATTTCATCGCTATTAGTGCGTTATCTACTCTGGATCTCCGAGGCCTGAGGATTTCCCAATTGGGATATAGGAGAATGGTCACCTTAGGAATAGAAAGAGGAAGGTGACATGGGTCCCTTCTGTGAGGGGCAAGGCCTCGAGTTCTGGAACGAGGGCACGTCCTGGGTAGTGGTGGTTGACGGCCAGGGTAGGGAGATTCTAATTTCTATGGCACTGCAGAGAGTGCTGCGTGCTGCTCCGAATGGGCTCTCGTTCCACTGTCAGCACATGTGCTGGGGGTTGCCTACCCCTGATCTGTTGCACGAGCGTTTGTGGGTTGGAATCCAAGTTCATCAGATGCATGAAATGGAAGCTGAAGCAAGTCAGGCAAATAAATAAATAAATAATGCAATGCAAGGCAAAACAAACAAGGAGTCTGGTGAAACATTTAAATAACAAATTTATTTATAGCATGAGCTTTTGTGGGAGAAAATCCCACTTCATCAGATGCTTTGAAGTTGAGGGAACTTACTGAATGGGAAGAAAATAAATGAAAGGAAGTATAAGCCATGGGATCTGGTCAGACTGTTACATTAAATCAAAGCAGTTGTTTGGATTCAACCAGTGGGCTCCCATTTCTGTAAGTTCCCTATTTTCAAGTGTCTGAAGTGGGATTTTCTCCCATGAAACCTCATATGATAAATAAATTTGTTAGGCTTTGAAAGTGCATAGGATTCCTTGTATGTTTTGTTGATCAAGAGCAGGCATGGCCAAACTGTGGCTTGGGAGCCAGATGTAGCTCTTGAATGAAAAAGTGTGGCTCGTGAAAGAACGTCAGCAAATCAATTTAGTAGGTAAAAATATATGGCTATATGCCTCAGTGCAGCTCTTGAAGGTTTAATAATCAACTTGGGTGGCTCTTGAGTTCCGTAAGTTTGGTCACCCCTAATCTAGAGTAACAGGGCTACCCCCTTTGGAACTAACACAAGGCAGAATCTCTGCTGTTCTGAATTCAAAGCAAACATGGTGATTGGTAGCTTTCTCTCCCATGGCTCTGACCTCCATCGTTTGGAGCTGTCTCAACGTTTGTCAGCTATGTTTGTTTGAGCTTTGTCATCCACTGAAGCAGGGAGACGAGAGTCACATTTAACATGCGTCAAAGGCTGGAAGGGGGCTGTCATATTCTCAGTAGGTTAGCCCTGAATCACTTTGGTGTGCCTGTCTGAGCTTGTAGCAACAAATCAGTGGGTGGCAGGGTGCCCTGGGTTCTTAAGAATTTGGAAACGGGTTGCTACATCAGCCTGCCTGCTGGAAGCTCAGTTTAGGAATATTGGACTCTTAAAATCCTTTCCACTAGAGGTTTGCAATAAATACTGATGGATAGAACCCTGCGCGGGATACAAATAGGTGCATCAGCATCCAATCTGCATCCTCAAAGCAAAGGTCTGTGGATATTGGCGTTGTATCTGCGGATGCAGCTCAGTGTTCCCTGTAAGCTGCACTGGCGCGCTGCAGCGCAGCCCGCTGCAGCCGCCAGCGCAGGGAAGGCTGCCAGCAGCACGCTGCCGGCAGCCAGAGTCCCTCAATAGAGTTCCTGTGGAGCAGGGAGTTTTGAAAACTCCTGCCCAGAGAAGCTCTAACGGAGCATGCCCAGAAAATCTGAGCATGCTCTGTAGAGCTTCTCTGGCCCAGGAGTTAGGGCTGGGCCCTGTCGCTTCCCTTAGAGGGAACATTGTAATATGGCTATCTATATATTTGCAAGGCTTTAGCTCTGCGAAGATAAAAATATGGGGGCTTGTGTCTGATCTACATCCTTAAGAAATGGTCCACGGATATCTGCGTTGTATCTGTGGATACAGATATCCATGGCTATCCAGATATTTGCAGGGCTCTACTGAGGGGAATATTTGGAGAAATCTTTTGGCAGAACATTAACAGGCATCTAAAAGACAGTGCTGCATGATTTCCAGGCCCAATAATACTTTGGAAGGACCAAATGTTGGATGGCTCAGCCAATGTGGGAGAGAGCCTTTTGCCTTGTGGCTGCTGGTTGATTCTGCCCTGGTAGGTAATGACCAATGTTTTTTTCCAAGGGAAGGTTGCTAGGTGGCCTCTGTGAAATGAGTTGATGGTCTCTGTTTTGGTTCCAGGTGCCCAAGTCTTGGTTTGAGAGCTGCCTGCCATCTATGTAGTTAATACTGCAGTGTCTTTTTATAGCAATAGTGGCTAGAGGCTGCTGGTGAGATCAGGGCCCTGTTGTGCTGGGTGCTCTACATACCCATAGCGAGGAACAAGCAGACTGAGGGGGGGAGGGAAGGCGGCTGGGTTAGTATAGCTCATTTATGGGGCCTCCCTGGCCCTGGATAACATGTCACACTTGGATTTCACTGGAGGACCAATCCGGAAGGAAAAGCTAAGGGGGGTGGAGAAACCATTTATTTAAAGGTGAGAAGGGGTGTTTGCAGTCTTGCTGCTTTGGGATGATGGCGGGGGGGGGGGGTCTGAATGGTCTTTTAAAACCAGCAGAATGGGATTCTTTTTTAGTTCAGGTCTTGCTTACCCTTGTCCTGAAGAAACTGGAGAACTAGGAGGATTATGACAACCCTGGTGCTGTTAGTTGCCAGGAGCAATTGTTGCTCAAACAAGTTTAAAAAAAAAATAAAAAGGTTGTTAGCACTTATTTAACTCAGATGCCTGACAAACAGGTGGGAGCCAAGTTTAACTCCCTTGATGGGTGTTTTCTTCAAAGCGACCACCCACAAAAATTGGATATGACGCTCCCAGTTTTTCCAAGATGGAAAATGAGACGAAAAAGATCGATTTAAAGAAAAATTATGTTGCTTTTTAAGTTACAAGGAAGCAAAATACTAAGGATGCAAAGATACCATATTTGGATTTTCTTTGAAGAGTCATGACTGGTAGACATTCAGAAATTGGGAAGTGAATGGGAGTGAATTCTACCCCATCCTCTCTTTATTTTTTTTAGCTTGACCCTCTGTGAGGGGCTGTGGGTGGAGTTAGAACCAGTCCTCATCTATCTGAGTTGATAGGTTGGATGGTGGTGTGGTGAGCTGCCTGGCCTGCTGAGGAGGACCTCTTGGCTTAAAAACAAACAAGGTTCAGCTGCAGTTAGATTTGACCTGTTGGAAGCTTATTGCACTGGCTGTGGTAACTGCAAGGAAGCAAGGTGTCACTTTCTGCCTTAGCTGGTTCACTATATTGCAGTCTCAAATGTTAACTCACAAGACAAGGGCCAAAAGATCGTCCGATTGAAGCAATCTTATATTTGGGGTTTTTAATCTGCCCACCCGACTCTGAGCCCTTAGAGCACATTCAAGGTTTTTTCTCCAAGCATGAGGGCTGGGGCTTTTTTCAATGCAAGCTGAAATTTTCCATTAATCACTTGACTCCAGGAACTGGGGCTTTATCACACCAAATCCAGCACGACTTGTGATAAAATTACAGGTGTTGGCAGTGCCATCTACTGGTGCTATGTAGGATGAGAGGAGGAAACGAGCTGCCTTTACAAGGTAGCAGGGTTAGAAGAAAATACCCACCCACCATGATTGATTTTTTTACATATAATGTCTTGTTAAGGTGCCATAGAGACATCGCATAAATAAGAGGGGAGATGGTTCATGTGATCACAGGTGGGTTGGGGAGCTGTGGTTGAGACTGTCTCTGAAACCTTGCCTGCCCTGAAGAAAGATTTGAGGTTGTGACTGTCCCAACAAACTCTCTTAGGGGAGAAGCAGTTTATGCCAACTGAAGTGTGCTTACAGCATAGCAAATAGGATGCGGGCTCTGCTGTTGACTGTGGGCGGTTCACTTCAGCTCCCTGCACCTCTGTTGCCATCTGTAAAATGCTTGCTTCTTTATAAAGTGCTTCGAGATCTATGGCTGAAAAGTGCTAGGTAAGAGCCAGGGGAGTGTGGTGTTATACTGGCAAAGGCTGTTTTTTGCTGGCATCAGTGCATCTACAATTTTGGATATATGCTTTGCATCCCTTGCTCCTAAAAAAATTATTTCCTGCCCAGCTGATATTACTACACCAGCCACAGTTTCTCATGTAGAACAGACGCTGTGGACACATAACTGAGGTCCCACCTGGGCTAGTGTTTAGTGCTGCTCTTTCAGCATTGTCTTGAATCATGCTTTGCAAGTTCAAAATTGTGCCCTTCCTGTGTGACACTTGCTTCCCGCTGCAAGAGAGACAAAGGAAGAGATATGAACAAAAATACCTCCAAGTGGGGGAGGAAGCGTGCAGCAACTGTGTGACAAACAATGAATTGGCAGAGTAGAGTTTTCTTTTGGCTGTAACTTAGACTTCCTTGTTTTGTGGGGGGAAGTGACACTTTCCCTCTCTTTGCTCTTGATCCTAGAATTGTGCTAATCTCTGTCCCTCTTCAGCTGACTTGGACCCTGTCATGTAGGGTACTCCTCTGGACCAGGAGCGACCTGAATGCACAATCATCATAGTGCATGAGGACCTTTTGAGTCTGTGCATCTGGACTTGTCAGACACTCCTTAAAGTGCCCATCAGAGGCTCAGTGAGAGCCCAGGTAGTGTTGAGAGGGTTAGTACTGAGGTGCAGTGATTCTGGCCCCCATGGAAGCCAAGGCTGAATTTGGTCCTGTGCAGTGATGGGTCTCAACTAAATATTCCCTTGAGCACCCAGAATTGACCTTGATGTTGGTGAGATGAACTCCATGGGCTGTCCCTGGAGGCCTGTGTCCCTTTTCCCGGGGCAAGCACAGCACAAGTTTACCCCATCTTTCCATGCTGGCATCGATCTGGATGCTGTCGTTTCACATACGTTGCCTCCTGCCAGAGCTGGGGGTCAGTTTGGGCAATGGAAATGAAAGGGTTAGTGCATGGTGATGTGACTCCCTCACTTCCCCTGAAATCCAGGTGGGCTCTGAGTTGCTGGGCTATGCTTGTGCCTGCATCAGTGCTGCTGAGTCACAGTGGCTTGCTCAAACTGCTGCGTGTGAAATCCCAGCACATGAGTTGTGGTCTTTAATTGTTCCTGCGCTCCTGGAGTGACAGCCTCTGCCACTGTTCAAAGCCATGCCAGGCTACGCTATATTACTGTTTGTGTGTCTGTCAGTTTCATCTCTCTGCTGCTACTGAGGCTGTGTCTTTCAGCATAAATGGAGCTTCTATGCTTGGCTGAAGGGAGCCAGTCACACTTCAGGGGGGTTGCATTGTGTACTGCAGGAGAGAGCGGGTTAAACTGAGGCTGTCTTTTTTCCCTTTTAAAACTGCAGGACTGTTAGTTCAATTTGGGATTATGAAAAACCTGACCTTTTAATTGATTTGGGGGGGCGGGGTGCAGTTTGTCCCCCTTGCTCTCACTTAGCAGGTCAGTAGACAACGGCTTCTCAAGCTGTTTCTCTGAGATAGAAGCATCTTGGGAAATTAATTCTTGCCTGCTCTCTGCCAAGTGTGGCTGCTGTTGGCTCACTTGGAGGGAGGCATGTACTGCTCCCTGCTGCGTTGCAGTAAAGCACAGTAGGAGGGACCATAGCAAAGATGCAGCCATGTTGGACTGGGAGCTACTCATCAGCTGTTTGGGTTTTTACTTGCCTCCCCAGGGAAGGGCTGCTGCTTGTGGAGGTGATGAGAGGGGAGGGTGGATCCAGTGAGTCTGCCAGGTAGTTTTAATTGCCCTAGCAGCGTGTTCTCTTAATTGAATCCACTAGCAGCCACAAGATGTCTGCAATGCTGTAAAATCGTTGCTGTGCACCAGGCTCTTCCTGAGAGAGCTGCACAGGGCTCAGCATTGCAGCAAGAGCTTAGGAAAAACTGAAGTTGAGGGACCATGGTCCTTGTGGCCACCATGCTGACTAGCTCTCTTCTAACCATTTCTGTGTCCAGTCGATGAGGGGAGGGACTAACCTGAAGTTCAAGAGGAAGTGGATTTCAGTGGGCAAGAGGAACCTATTTGGTGCTTGTTTCATCTGTGAATCCTGGTCTATCGGGTGGGAAAAATCCTGGCTGCTTTTGTGGGTTTGGGCAATGCCTGCTCTTTTACTTCCCTCTCACAAGGAGTGGCCTCTGTTTCTCTAAGACCCTTCCCCCTCCATTTTCTGGTCTCAGGGATCTCCCAGCTTAGTGAACAGCTTCCAGTATTGTCTGGTTCTGCTGATCAGAGCTTCCTGAAGCCGCTGCCGCAGAGTGACATTGACGTGATTCTTGTCAGTTTCACTGCTTCTATTCAGCATCTTGTAGACCGCGCCGGTGAAACTGACAACACCAATCATGTCAACTTCCCTTATCTGTGTGAGAGGGTGCTAGAGTCATTTATTGGAATGAGTGCTTGCGTGTCTAGCAGCTCTTGAATTTGCTGTAGTAAGGTTGTAGAACCCAAAGATCCCCAGCAACATTGCTAAGTCAAAATATAATGTGAAATAGGCTTTTACGATCTAAGTTTTGGTGCCATGCACTACATTTCTGCATGGAATCCAGTAAACTAAGTTTAATATATATAATATATATATATAAAAATTCCTCTCTCACCCCCTATGGGTGGTATGTGTCATCCTCAACCTCGGGTCCTCTACCAGAGGCCTGGGAGTTTGAGGGTTCTGCGCAGTATCTTAGCTGTTCCTAGCACTGCACTCTTCTGGACAGAGAGCTCTGATGTTGTTCCTGGGATCTGTTGGAGCCACTCTCCCAGTTTAGGAGTCACAGCCCCGAGTGCTCCTACCACCACTGGGACCACTTTGGCCTTCACTTTCCACATCCGCTCTAGTTCCTCTTTCAGGCCCTGGTACTTCTCCAGCTTCTCATACTCCTTCTTCCTGATGTTACTGTCACTTGGCACTGCTACATCTATCACCACTGCTGTCTTCTGGTCCTTGTTTATTACCACGATGTCTGGTATATAATCTCCCTCCCTCCCTCCCTCCCTCGCTAAAAAGTAACCCCAGAAAGTTAACTTTTTGAAACCTAGTGGCCATCTCTATTTTTGAGAAAGTTGTAATTCAAGAACCCCTTATCCATCTGACTTCAGGTTTTTTTTTTTTTTTTTTTTTTAAGAAAAATTCTACTTGAGAATCTGGCTCTAGGATACTAATTTGAGGCCAGTCTGGCTTTAATTTTAGATCTTGAGCTCCAAATTAGGACTGTTACGGAAACATGAGCGGCAACCTCAACTATAGAGTGTCTACTATCTGTAATGTTTCACTCCAAGATGCATAACCTGTTTGCTTAAAAAAAAAAAAAAAAAAAAAAAGCAGCACTGTGTCTGCTTTCGTGTCAGCAGATCTTGCTCTTAATGTTTGTTTGCGCTGTGGTAGCACCTCAAGATTTTGAAACAGGGATCGGGTCTGTATTGTTCAATACAAATGGCAATAAGGGGCAGTCATTATAACATCTTACAGGCCAAGATTAGGATAAGATCTACTAGGGCAGTGGTTCCCAACTTCTTTCAGGCTGGGGACCCCTTTTTAACAGAAAAAATCTTTGTGGGCCCCCTGGCTGATTATATAACCTGGCCTGCACCAGTCTTGTGGTGCTGCTGGGACTGCTGGTGAACAGCACTGCTGCCACCTTGGCCCACGCCGCTGGGGAGCTGAATTGTGGTGGCTATGGCCCCCTGCCCTTGCCCTTTCCGGGGAGACACCAAGCCTCATCCCCCTGCTGTGATCTGGTTGTGGGAGGGGAGAGGCAGCCCTGGCAGGGTGCTTTAGGGCTGCAGCTGGAGTCTGGCCCTGGTAGGGAGAGGCTTCGTGAACCCCTGCAGCATGTCCGTGGACTGCTGGAGGTCCCCAGACCCTACTATGGGAACCACTGTCCTAGGGGATAAACAGGCAAGCAGGGGTGGATTCAAAGTTACAGTAAGGAGGGGTGTGATTGCATAGGTAATTTAGCTCTGTGGTGAGAGGAATTGGAGATCACTGCCAACTGAGTTAGTGGGGGTCAATTTTGATTTTCAGGACTTTTAGTAGAATTAGCTTTTAGTGGCAGAAAGATCTGGTTCCTGATATAGCCCAGTCTTCACTGCTAGTTGTGGTTTTTTAATTCCCACCTCATTTAGCAAAGTGCTTTTCCTTTGGTGGTATAGGGCTATCAGTGGTGAATTACTGAGTGGTGTTCTTAACGAGTGAAATAGCATTTCTTCAGGGGATGCAAAAGCTATAATGCAATTAAGCAGCTCTTTAATCCTTGACTAGAGCCGTGAGTTTGGTGTTCCCATTTGAAGATGGGTGAACCAGTAAATCTTGAACAGCAAAAATGGGGTTTCCAGAGCATTTTGATAGGTTTTCATGATTATGCAATTGATTGTTGTTAATGCATGCATTTATCATCATAGCATCTAGCAGTGTCCATCATGAAGCAGGGCACCATTGTGTTAGGCTGGCTATCCAAACACAGAACAAAGCATGTCCCAGAGAGCTTGCAATTTAAGTAATTACATTGGCTAGTTTTTCTCTTGCCTGCTTTTGCTTGTGGGGGAAGAGGGGGAGATGATCTCATTGCTTGTTCTTTTCCCTCCCTGCCTCTCAGCTTCTCTCTTATGCTGACTGGAACAGGTGCTGAGCTTATGTAGGAGCAAGCAAGCAGTTTTTTTGCTGGAACTTGGAAATAGTGGTATTTAGAGCTCATGAGATAAATAAATTTCAGTCTTTTAAAAGTGCCACAGGACTCCTTGTTTGTTTTGCTGAGCCAGACTGACATTGCTACCCCCTGGAACTTGATATTTAATTGTGGTGTCAGGTTGAATCAATGGGATAGAAGAGGCTGTGGCTGTCTATTAGGAAACCTCATGCTTGTGTACAGCATAAGCTGCTTTTTTTATTTTTTTTATTTTTTATTAAGACTATACCACTGAAATCTGCCTTGGAAGTTAGAACAAGAGGATATGATTCACCATACATCATCCCCTCTTGGTTCTAGCTGGGAAAAGCACTTCTGGGAGGATGTAGCTTCTCACAGCAGCAAAGAAGGAGCCTTCATGATCAAGTTTTGTCCTCTTTTTTTTTTTTTTTTTAATCTGTTGTGTGACAGCTATGTTTGTGGCAGGCACCTCCACTGACAGCTTAAAACTTCCTGTATTTAACGAAAGGGCCAGATGTTTGCGTGTTGTATAATAGTCTGTGGCTCTGCTGAGCATATCAGTTGAGGCAGATGTTTGAGGCATGTATACAATAAAATCTTGTGGCTCGTAAGCTGCTAAACAGGGAACTTGTGCACTTAAACCTTCTCCTAATCAAAATACCCTCCTCTTGCTGTGAATAATAGTTTGGCAGGCACAAAGCGTGATGCAATTGGTTTCTAAAGATAGTGGGGTGATTCATGGCAAGCTTCCTGGAGGTACTGCCGCAGATGCAGGCAGCTTCTGCTTTTCCACCCCTTCGTTTCAGTTAGAAGGTCAGTAAGCAGCAGATCCTACTAATAGGACAGCGGGCTGTGTCTTGCTAACGTCCTGTCCCAGCATACTGCTCCTTCTCAAGCAACCTTCATGCAGGCTTTAGAAGAGTTTGCTGGGTCACTATCCTGCTTAATGATGAAATCCAGATGAATTAGATGCTGTCCAGATGGTTAGAGAATGCTGCAGTGTGTCTGCTCAAGACCAAAAAAACCCTTGGCTGTGTGCGCTTGAGTGGTATTCTGCTTGTGACAGAGATGGAGAGCAAAATCTAGGAAGAGAATTTAAGAACAAGCAGTGCCTTCGTTTCCTGTGGTGAGGGGGAGGAGCATCAGTGTCAAGTCACTTGGAGGGTTGCCAGAACTACATTTCAGATAATACTGAGCTGAGGTTGAAGGTGGTGTTTCCAACTTGCAGGGGGAGCAGAGATTTTCATATGGAAAATTACCGGGAAAAGTTTAGCACTGTCGGTGCAACATTGGCACAAGTACATTTCACTCTCTGTTCTGGTAGGTGGCAGGGGGTGTGTCGAGGCCACTGCAAGCAATTGCCACAGATTCTCCCAAGTACTTACGCTGCCTTGCTTTTATTCAAAAGTTATGGAATTAGTCCTCCCCCCCCCCCTCAGAAAAGAGATGATAAAAGCCCTAAGCTATGTGTTCTCTTTGCTGGAGATTGTATGCACATCTGGGGAGAGCAGTAGTCCTCAGATTCCTGTGTGTTGGGTAAAAGGGTTCTAGCTATATAAAGAGCACAAAAAGGATCTTTTGTCTGCCCAGGAAGGGTGCAGTGAGCCCAGGCACTGTGAGAGACTTCGATCAGCCTGCCTTCTGAGGTCCTCCATGGCATAGGAAGTGGAGTATGGCCCAATGCCCCTGATGCAAAGCTTCCATGCAGACCTACTGTTGTTCACAGCCCCTGCAGCAGCCCAGGATCAAGAGGGCTTAAGGCTGCAGCAGCTTCATCCACTGGGCTGCAAGTTCTGTGCAGCACCTCTAGGAGGTGTAAGGCAGAATCTAAGCCAGGGCACCCCAGCATGAGTCCTTTAGTCAGATGCATCTATGGGCAATCAGTCAGTGCAGACCTCAAGGTTTCGCCTCTGTTAATAGATTCCTGTGAGCTGAGAAGTGTAACAGAATGTCCTTAATGCCACTGGTCGGGGCTTTCACACAGTGAATCCCTAAGGATGCGCATACAAAAAAGAATCTCTATGAATTGTCTCTTGCTGAATTTTTCTGGATGGCTTCCCATCCCTAGACTCTCTCTGAATTAAAATTTAGGAGAATTCCTTCAGTCCTGGTGAGGTAACATTCTGACATCAAAGGTTAAATTGACTTGGAAAAAAATCACACTTCTCTGACCGCCTGGTCTCTGTCTTACAAGGAACACCTAAATCACGGCATGCATGAAAGTGCATTTTGTAAGTCACATTGATGGGAGCTCCCAACTTGCCTCCTAGTAATTTCATCACCTGCTTCTGTTAACATGATGCTCTGATATATGGGGCACATCCACAAGCAAGATGTGGATCATAGAAAACTGAGAAACGCTGATTTATTTTCCCATGCTATCAGAGTTCTGCAGTATACTCAGACTCAGTGTCCCACCCCATTCTTCCTCACAATTAGTCAGTTTTTCTTCTGTTCTTTGTGTGGATCTTTCCTTTTGCAACAAGGGGGAGAGAAAGTATTTCTTGAGTTGGAAAATGTCATTATAAAGTCCTTAAAAAGACAACCAACCAACCAACCAAACAAAAAAAAAGGTTAACCCTTGGTGGCAGTTTTACTCCCTGAAATTAAGCAAGCTCACTTCTTGAGGTGATTAAATTCAAGTTAGCTGTGTCTTTTGAAATCCTTCCTCAATCCTTTATAGACTGTTCAGTGATTAAATGAGCTTGCTGGGTAGTGTGGGCAGAAAAATACAGGAAGGCTGTTTCTTTTGAGGCCATTCATTAGCTTTGACCTCAGAGTTTTGCATTTGTGGGCCCCCTCCCCCCCCATTATGGTCAGTGCCTCCCCAGGAGCTGCAGTCAGTACCTGGGGCCAAAGCTATAGTTGGATGCTGGGATAGGGGGCAGAGCAAGGCTGGGTGGTGTTTCCTCTCTGCCCCTGGGTAACTGGCCTGGGCCCTGCTGTGCTCCCTGCACCCAGGGTTCCTCCATACCCCACAGTTTGGGGACCTCTGGATTAATTTAAAGCAGCCCGTCATTACTGCTGATCAGTCATCCATTGCACCATCTACCTTACTATTGATGCAGGAAAAGTTGTCTCAGGTTGAGGGAGACTAATTACTTCATACGGTCGGATAGATTTGTGGAGGTTTAGTGTACAGATGTTTTTTTATTTGAATCTGATGGCATGTATCTGAATTTGTGCCTGGAGACTCTTTAAAGTTCACATCAGGCAAGTACTTTTTTAATCTGGCTTGCTGTTGGCCTTGAATTTTACTTCAGTTGAGCATAGAATTAAAAAAAAAAAAAAAAAAAAGCCACATCCATCTGCCCTTATCCAGCATGGGGTCTCAGAGGCATACCAGTAAAGCAGTTTTTAAAGCTTATTAAATATATTTCTGGAAATCTTTCAGCTGTTTTGTTTGTGAAGTGACTAGTTTGTTAAACTTCTGATGAAGTAATTTTTGACCCAGAGCAAGAGATCTTGACTTTTTTGAATCAAAGACTCAGTGTGGGGCTTCACAAGTGGACTATTACTGTTTACTTTAAAAAACCGTTCTTGTCAGCGATGGTGTCAGCTGGTACAAATGCAGAAAAACCATGGATGAAGCTTCTTAGTTCGTTTTATAGAGTTAAAGATGATGCATTCTTGGATGCCTTGTGGGGCTTTTCAGAGTGGTTGTCCATATGATGGATTTGTTTTTTAATTTGTTTCCTTGCTTCTGTGATCCTCCCCAGACCCTTTTGAAATCCAAACTGGATAGGATTCACTAGTTGAAAATCAAGGTTTCAAACCATGAAGGTAGTTTCCTGCTGTTATCTGATTTTAGATACTTGCAAAATAGTTTTCTAGTCTAAATCTTTAGACAGTAATCCTTTGAAAACAAACAAGGACAGGTGGAGAAAGAAAAATAGCCAGGACACTTGCATTTCCATTTTTAAATCTGTTTGCGTGGATTTAGTAGGAATGAGTAAAAACTGGGACAAGATACCACTTGGTCACACAACTGCCTTGCAGTAAGAAAACAAGGTATTGTTGCTGAGCTGGATGAGGCCGTGATCAGGCTAGTACATTTACTTTGACTGTGTAATAGATCAATCAAAGTTGTATCAGAAGATGGTACAAAAAGTTGCCCAGTAAGCTGCTGGGGCTAATTAGCCCCCAGAGAAAATTCTATCATTGCCCCTAGTAGTTATGTGGCAAAGCAACAGAATTTGTATCTCTGCAGGCTGGTGACTTTCAATGGAGTCTGTTAAATTGTTTTTTTTTTTTAACGGCTTGTTGATGTACAAAATAAACAAATTTGCATGAGCTATTGTGGGAGATGCTCTGATTAAGTGGGATTTTTCTCCCACAAAAGCTCATGCGATAAATAAATTTGTTAGTCTTTGAGTGCCACAGGACTCTTTGTTCATTTTACTGAACTAGACTAACATGGCTGCCTGTTTGGAACTTGTTGCACAAAGGTTGCCTAGAAGGTGTGTGACTTTTTTCACCCCAAATGTTGTGTGTTTTGCCAGTTTTCCAGTAGAAATTCAGTTGTTGGGTGTCCTGGAGGACTATCCATTGATTGTGAAACCAGTGAAAATACAGCCTCGAAAGAGCTGAGGCTATGTAGGCTGAGAGGGAAGGGATTTTTTTTGAAGGCTGTTTAAAAACTTTGCAGGCTGAATTATTTTGTTACTTAGCTGCTTGTTGGGCTTGCTACAGATCCTTTCTGTGTCATAGCAGAGAGGCAGCCCTGGAACGTGGGAGTAACCCCCTGGGAGTGTCTGCATATCAGTTCCTCTTCCCTCTCCCCAAAGGTTTATTGAACCACTGAAATCTCAAGGCTACCAGAGATTAGCGTGTTCACGGGAGGTGCACCGCAGTTGGCACTATCACCTGACTGCACTGTTTCAATAATGGATATTGCCACAATATCCAGTTCCCCTGTATGGAGTTCTGTTGGGGGTATGTTGCCAAGCCAGTCAATATCGGAACAAGGAACCTTCTGTGCTGTGTTATGACAACTGGGCTGCCGTGCTTTATTTCTGTTCCAGAGAGGGACTGTAGTAAAATAACAAAAGGGTTTTTAATTTCCTGTTTTGGTTTTTTTTAGAGGCTTTTCTCCTCTAATCTGAATTAAGCACTGATGAAAGGTGCTAGAGTGAAGCATTCTGCAGAAAGAACAGATATGGCGATAGCCACAGCTTTGGTTAGCTTCCCTTCCACACCTCTTGACCCTGATGTATGCATTGGGGAGTTATTCATGGTCCTTTCAGTCCTTGGCTTCTCTCCTCTAACACTGAAACTGTTTAGTTAGCAACTAGCGGGAGACTAGAAACTTGCTTTCTGTGGACCTTTGTCTTCAATCACTGCTGGTTAGAATGGATGATGTGGAGTTTCTGGATTTGTTATCCAGATAACTCAGTTATCCAGTCCTTAGACCAGAGGTGTCAAACTCATTCTATATGGCAGGACACCTGACACAGGCCATGTGTCTGTGTGTGCTTTCTGGCATAGGACCATGTGGGCTCTCTGACCTTTTCCCCACCCCCCTGCAGGGCCAGCACCTCAACCTGGCTTAAAGGGTCTTAATCCAGCCCCTGGAGTAAACGCTTGGGGCAAGTCCCTGGCCCCCCCCCCGCCTGAATTCGCCAGCCCTGCTATGCTTGACTCCCCGCCCCCACTTGCCCTCCAAATGCAGCACACCCCAGCCACAGTCTCCACCCTCTACCATGCAAGCCTCCCACATCTACACACTTCCAACCGCACTCGCCTCCTGCTGGGGCCCACCTAGTCTGCCCCCAGTGTCCACTTGCAGTGGGCCCAATCCCTGGCCCACTGCTGGGAGACCTTGCACAGTCTGCACCCTGCTCCAGCTCCCACCTTGGGGGACCCTATCATCTCCATCACTTCCCCACACCACTAGGGGACCCTGCTGGGTGATGCACCCCTGGCTCTTGGTTTCCCCTCCACCACTGGGGGACTCTGTGGCCTGCACCTTGCACTAGGCTCCCCTCTTCCGTAGCTCTGGGCTCTCCCCCACCACCACTGGCGGTCTGTGCAGCCCACTCTGGGCTCCCTCTGTCCCTGGGGACCATGCAGTAACACCTGGCTCTGGGCTCCCCTTCCTGGGCCCTGCACTCACTGCCACCCCAGCTCTTGCCCTCCCTCTTGGGGCCCCTATTCACTGCAGTCTGCTGACCAAGCTTCCTGGGCCAGAGAAGGAGGGTTAAATTTCCCTCTCCACCAGCGGCGTTGCTGGCGCTGGGCACCTGGCGCATGTGCTCCGAATCCCAGTGCTGGTGCCCTGTGTCTGGTGGCCCCCCCCATCCCTGGCGGGGAATCTGGGGCCCAGCTGCCTGCGGTGGCATGCTGTGGCTTCTGGCCCTGTCCCCAGCTAGGGGGCGGGGCCTGGGGCCGTGCCCCAGGTCTCTCCCCAGAGCAGCTATGCCTCTGCTCTTCACCCTGGCTCTGGAGAGATCGGCAGCTCCTCTCACTGCTCCGACAGAGTTCACAGACAGGCTGCGGTGTGCTGCCAAGAGTTGACTTACTGAAACAGGCAGACAGTGGCTCTGTGAGCCTGATAAGAGCCCTTGGTGGGCTGCATCCAGCCCGTGAGCTGCAAGTTTGACACTCCTGCCTTAGGCCTAGTAGAGAGGGCAGTGGTAGAACTAGGCAGCCTGTCCTGATAGTGACAACAGAACTCTGACTGGGCATACACTAAAGTCTAAGGGGCTATCTTTGTGGTGGTTCTCCACCTTTACTGGCCAGGGAACACTTAAAGGTATTAATTACTTTATGCAGAACAGCTGGTGAAAACTTTCTCAAAAAAGCCAGTTTATAGTCGCTGTAACATTCCTAATATTCATATACTATGTATTTCTGCAAAAATGATTTAGGAAACCAAATTAAATGCAAATTTATGAATATACCATGCATTTATAGCTAAAAAATAATCACAGTGTTTATGCATACAACTTAAAACTGAAAATATTACTTTAAAATTTAATGGGAATTTTGGTCCTGTATGTTCAAACAAAGTTAATCTATTCTTGGAGTATGTTTTGTCCAAAAAAAAAGTCTTGCTGTGGCAGTTATGTCCAAACTCTGTTGATGCCAGCAGTAACAGCAGCAGGAAATGTAAAATGCCCCAGCCCCACCAAAGGAGCAAGGCTGTGGCAGAAGCCGATGTGTGCCTGAAAACTTTGCTGCAGTTGGGGCATATTAAATCTCTCAGGCATGTTTCTTTGCTCCCTCCCCACTCAGCCTCTCTGTCCCCACGTGGGGGGGTTGAGATAGGTTGTGGAACACCTTCATTGTGTTTGTGGAGCACTGGTTTTCCATGGAACACCAGTTGAGAAACACTGTTCCTGTGAGAAGATCCAAAGGGGCAATTGTGTTAGTTTAATTCAGCAAAACAAACAAGGAGATGGCACTTTTAAAGATGAATAAATTTATTTATTGCATGAGCTTTTGTGGGAGAAAATCCCACTTGGGCAGATGCTAGTGGAAACCTAACTGCTAGAAAGAAATACGTGCTTTCTTTGGAGAACCTCCACCTAGCTGGGGATAATGCAGCTTCTTGATTTATACAAGGAAAGCATTCAAGAAAATGCTTGACTACTGAGTCTGTGCAGAGGATATGAACCCTTTCAGGAGGATTTTGAATGTTGTTTTTAAATGGGTGACAGAGATGGTAGCTTGTCATAGCTTTTGTTTGAAGGTGACAGTATCTGCCTGTGTGTGTGTGATATGAGAGGAGGCAGGTGAAGTATAGTGAACCTTGCCTGCCAGTCAGGTTCTCTTAATCATTTGAGAAGCACAGAATCCTATTGAAAGGTTGCTAGTGCTATAAGGAAATCAAATGGCCACTTGTGAAAACATTCCTTTTTTTAATTGCAATTGTTTTTAAAAGTAATTTCCCATTTATTGTAGCTACAGAGGACAATTAAAGGAATGTTTATTTTGCAGGTGTTTTGCCCTAGTGCAGTGAATGTCTTCATGAGGTGGGGCTTGAAAAATCCACTTGGCACACTGGGACCTTTTTTTATGTCAAGTAAAGAACCATAACAATTTCTGCAGAGATACAGCTTTGATTGGCTTTATATAGCCTTCATGGATGTGAGAAGGACCTACAGACATAAACCATACAAGTCTGTAAGAATGGAGCTTCAGGGCTTTCACAGCTACCCCAGCTTTGTTCATTGGCAGTAGAGTGAAATTGAGAAGGTGCTGGTCAGTTTCATTCTGCTGTGAAGCAGGCATGTTTTTTGTTTTACCCTGCTTGGACAGTCAAGTTACTGGATGGGTAGCCATGCCCTCCCCTGTTTTTCTGATCTACCTCTAGCTCGTGGGTTTCTGGTATGATTTGAAAGTCTGGTCCAAAGGGATAAGTGGGTAGGATATTACTGAGCCCCTGTGGATAGATGTACAGGTTGTTTCTTAATGTTTACCATTTTAGTTTTTCCCAAGAATATAGGAAGAAAAGTTGTCAAATCAATATGTAATGAATAATTACAACTACCCCCAGCAGTAAATAGTAGTAACTGTAGTTGAGCTAAGGATTCAATATGAAAAAAAGATCTGGCTGATTGCTAAAATAGTGCAACGTATGGTTGAGAATTTCCCGTCGAAGGATTTCCAAACTGATCTATGGCAAGCTGGCTGGTCACATGGTGCTGGCCCTCTCTTGATTCCAGTTTTTTTCATCTACTAAGACGACCCTAAATACAATACTTCCCCCATGTATGTAATTGCTGTAGCTGATCACCGGCCGAAGTGCAGGTGGTCCATGAGATACCCTTATCTGTTCATCTTCCCTTTGCCTAGAGATGGTAGCTTATCTCCTGTCTAATGCCTGGCTATTCATTGGCATGAAATTGATAACAGTGCCTTAAAATTCGTCAAGTGTCCAGTCAAATGTTTCCTCCAAATCTTGTGTTTTTTAAACCAGCTGCATCTAATAAAACTACATAATCAAGCCCATATTGGCCTACTACTCCAAACTGCATGATGGAAATACACCCACTGGCATATAGCATTCATGGTCTAGTTCTGATCTAGAATGAAAAAATCTGCCCAGGTGGTATTTATTATATACTGAAAATTTAAGAGTAATTTTATACTGTGCATGAAGACATGGTCCTAAATGGTTTGCAGCTTAAATTCCGATCTTCTTCCAGAGTAATTCAAATCTAATGATTTATATCTAAGAGGTGAAGGAAGCACTGGATGATTTAATATATAAATTAATCATTTCTTTTCCCCCATAAATGGAAGCAGCTGACTTGCTAAATGTTTAATTCTCCTCCCTGGCATTAGAAAGCCCAAACTTAATCTCGGAGAAGTATTGATGAATACACACCAAGGCGTGACGGTGTCTGAAGATGTTAATTCGTTATCTACTATATCTCCCCAACACATGCACCGCAGTCTAACCTGGACTTGTAGCTGATAAATAAGAAATATTTTTCAGCTTTGCATTGCAACCAGTGCCATCTGTGCCTGGATTTTGTAGTAGTATGATGCCAAGGAAAACATTACAGCACCATAAGGCTCTCCAGAAAATAGTCTCTTCTCATCCATCAGCGGCTGCTGTTTCCTTTTCTTTATTGCCATAAATTTGTTCTGTGACTGCTGCCACCAAAGAAAGCTGCTTTGCCATCCAGTGTAGAGGAGGAGCTGGCTGCCCTGTGTGTACTTCTGTTTGTGAGGAGCCCACGTGGGTGGGGGGTGGGATGCTGCTAGTAGTTCATACTTCTAATGTCATAAAACTAAAGACCAGCCTTCTTATTAACCCTGCAGGAAGCAATGTGGATGGCCATTTTGACCGTAGGCTTGCATAGCTGGCTGTAGTATCTGAGCTCTTCGGGCATCCTTATAAGGCAGGGCATGACTCTTAGCCCCATTTTATAGATAGGAATGGAGATCCAGGGGCACTCGGTGACTTATGGGAAGTCTCTGGTGAGGCGAGAGTCTGAAACTAGCCCTCAAGTCCTAGGCCAATGCCCTACCCACTGGGCCATCCTTCCTTTGTCCATCTTTGCTTGCGTCAGGTGTTTAATATTGCCCGGATGAGTAGCCTCTTTACTGTCACCCTTACAAAATCTTAGTTTGTGTGTTGTGTCCAGACTACACTGCTGCCATAGTCTTCCTGCAGGTTCTCTTGGCCTCTGTTGCTTCCAGCTTGCATAGAGCTACATTGCCAGGTTCATTTCTCACCATCCTTTCTAGCTTTGAGTTTTTCTGTTGTTATCCCATTTGCTTATCTGCCGATTTGCTCTTATGTCAAGGTTAAAATAATGTTGGTCTTCGCAGCATGTCCCCTTTCCACTCTGTCTTGAGAGCAAAGTAATAGAGATCTATGCCTCAGCCCAAGCACTTGTGCTTTCTAAGCAATGAGTTGAAATTGATTTGCCATAATTCTCCTCACTTGCTCTGCCAATCATGTGATCTGCCACCTAGCTGGCTTCCACTCTTCCTAAAATCCCTTTTTTCCATTCCATCAAAACTCCTCATCTTTTAAAACTCTCAATGATCCTGACCTCTTCCATCTGTTCTCATTTTGTCCTACCTTCCATCCCCTTTAGCTCCTTTGTAGCATCTCTCATGGCTCCCTTCATTTCCTCTCCACCACCTTCAACATTCTCTGTACTCTGGGAGCAGCTGCTTTCTTCCTTTAGGTCCCTCCTGCTTTCATATTTTTTTCTTAAGTGGCTCCCTTCAGCTAGGATGTCTCCACCCTTTGCCATGTCCGGACTGTTGACATGGGCTGTGTGCCTTACTCATCTGAGTTAGATGAAAAACAGGGCAAGGACCGTAGAAGGCTGTGCGAATGTGGGTGGCTCTGTAAATTTCCAGATTGCAGTTGTTTGCATGGAACGGTGGGTGCAGTTAACGCTTTTCATGGCTTCTGGCTGAAATGTGTCTTGCTGTGTGTCTATAAAACTTGTCTTGCTCTGCAGACCAAAAGCCTTGTCTATCTTCCTGTGGCTAATGCAAGATCTTTGTTTAGCCCTGAGCCAGTGGAGTGTTGTTTGCTGTCCAACCGGGCCCTGAGACCCATTAGTTCTCCAAAGCTTGTAATCTGTTCAGGCATCAAGAAGGTCTAAGCCTCAGGGGTTCTCTGGTCCTGCAGCAGTTAAAAGCCTCACTCCAAAAGCAATTGGAGTATCCTCAGATCCTGAAACATATGTGCGTCTCAGCGTGTGACACTCCTGTGCTGTTGATAAACCCAATGAGTATCCCACCCTATGTTCCCTCTTAGCTGTGTGCATGTGAGTGCGCACACAGGTTGTGTAACCTGTGCACACAACAAAATAGAGCGTGCACAAAAAAATTCAACAGTGCTAATATTTTTATGCTACTTTTAAGAAGGTGATTTCAAGTAGCATGTTTCAGATAAGGTTTTGTAATTTAAAAAATCATTTCCATTACCATATCAAAGTAAAATTTAGATATTATTTGCATCATACACACTTACTGCGTTGCACTCACAAGTTTGACCACACTCACTGGAATGTGCACAAATTTGGACTCTGGTTCCAAAAATTTGCACAAAAGAAATTTTTTGCGCACACAGCCTATAAAAAATTAGAGGGAACACTGATCCCACCTATTTGAGAGTAAATTGCAGCTCAGTGTTCCCCCAGCTAATCTTTCCATGGGCTCATCTTTGCTGCAGCAGCTACGTGACTTTACAGCACTCGAGCGTCCCATGCTTGAGTGAGTGGCTGTACTGTGAGGCCACACTGCAGATACGCTCAGAGCTGTGTGATGAGCGTCTGAGTTGTAACTCAACCTCAGGTCTCCCCAATCTCATTACAAGTTCCTGCACTCAGGCTCCTCCCTTGGCCACTCTTCCAGAGCAGCTCCGGTGGAGTTTAACACTTCACTTGATTTGAGCTGCAGATTTTGGTGCGTGGATTGGTGCTATAACTGAACAGCTATAACTTGAGCTAACACTGCAGCAAAGATGAGTTCTGTCTCACTGAGGACATCTCATTAGCCAGAACTCAATTTCCAGAATCCCAGCTGGTCCTGAGGGATGAGGAAACTTCTGTAACCAGTGGTGTGGGGTGGGGGTGGGGGGGGTTGAGGGGGCCTCAGCCTCCCCTAAAACTCAGGGCCAGCCCCCAAGCAGCATGCCCCAAAACTGTGTGGGGGTGCACCATCACGCCCCCATGCAGGGAACACAGCTGGCATCCATGGCTTGTATCTGGCCAGAAGACAGAGCCTTCTAGCTGGGAGGGAGCTGCACCAGGCTGGGCTGGGAGTTTTTAATACTCCTGCCCTGGCGTGACCCTGCTCTGAGCATGCTCAGAGCAGGGTCATACCAGGGGCCTCAGCCACTGCTGTGGCCCTGCTGTCCCTGCTGTGGCCAGGTAAGGGGGCCAGGGGCAGGCACACCAGCCTGGAGAGGAACGAGTACAGTGGAGGGTGTTGGCCTGGGGGTACTGGGAGTCAGTGGTGGGACCAGGGGGTTAGGGAAGGGCTCAAGGGGCTGCTGGAGGGGGATTAGGGAACAGATCAGGGCCCCGGTGGGGGCTGGGGCCCCCCACTATTGATGTATAATGACACCCCTCTCTGTAACAGTGAGACCCCCTCTGACTTTTCTGAAACTGTGTTTGAGGAAAACCCTCTTCCCATTATCTTTCCAGTTCAGTTGAAAAGTCACACCTGTGAAAGTCTGGGAAGATAGGCCTAGATTTGGTATATGTGAACTGGCAGGGTTAGTCTGGTTTATTACCTTGGTTGTCTCTAGCTTTGCTTGTGAAGATGTTCCATGGTTCAGGTGCTGCTTAGTTTTCTACACATTGTTTGGTTACAGGCAGGAGAGGGTTAAGTGGGTATGTACAGAGTGCCTAGTTATTGGTTGGGGGGGGGGAATAAACTGACAGTTACTTCTGTGGTGTTTTTATGGAAGCTCCACCTTGCCTCTCATAGTAAATAGGTAAGTCCCAATTTTTTCTAGGGACACAGGCTTGCTGATCCAATGAGCTACTAGTTAGGTAGCAAGGTACAATCTTTGGAGGAGCTCTGCTCCAGACTGATCTTGGCATTGGGCAGTTGGAAGTGTGGGTATTTAAATATTTCATTTCATATCATGTCTGTATGAAAAGAAGCATTAAAGGCTTAAATCACGGTGTTCAAAATATATGGGAACTAAATAATTTATCTTGCTGACAAAGCGGTGTTAATAGTGTTGATCTTTGAACATTGTCTCTTGGAGCCAGCCATCTGTTCCCCTCAGTGTTGTGTGGTGTTTTTTTAAATCCTTGCGTCACAAGGAGAGGCTGATCTTGGTGGTGAAAACTGCGTGTACCGGCTGGTGGAAATGCTCAAGGCCCAGATGCTAGGGAATGATCTGCGTGGGTGGACCTCTGTTGTAGAGCCCACCACTTGAGCATAGGGGTCCCACCCAGGCAGACTTCCCTGCAGAGTCAGGGCAGAATTGGGCCTTAGACGCTCTTTTTCTATGAGATTTAGAGCAGCCACCGTAGTTCCCTGGCTGCCTGCTTTACATGCCAGCATTTCCCAAATTGTGTTCCAAATGATGTGAATAGGTGTTCTGTGAAAAAATGTTAATGCTAGTGATGGCTTTCCTTCTAATTCTTTTAAATTAACTTCTGAGCAATTTTTTGGATATGAACTGTTGCCTCCTTCCCTACCCCCAGAGCAGCATGTAAGTATTCAGTCAATATATTCTAAGCCCAAAAGTGTTCTGTGGCTAAATCAGTTTGGGAAATGGTGTTATAGACAGATCCTCTTGCATAAATGTAAGGTGCCATTTTGAATCCAAAGCTCTTTCTATTCATTGGTGGGACATGAGTTTACTATTTCGTGAGCCGGTGCTGGCAGCACCATTGGCTGTCTTTGGCTCCTGAGACTGTTAGCAAGGTGGTTCAAGGGCTGTAGACTCTGAATTCCTTCCACCTAGTTGGTGGAGCTGATCTCCTCCCATCTGTGGGAGACAGATTCATATGGGAAGCTTGCACAACCACTCTTTTAAGCATTTTGCTTCTCATCGTGGTGACCTGGCATTTTCTGCCAGTTTGAGATTAGATTTTAAGGAGTGGCAGTTCGCTGGCCTCTTGAGAGCTGGTCAGAGTGAAGTCAACAGCAGGAAACTGGTGTGAAGCAGTGTAAGAGTCACAGTTGGTGCCTCCAGCTCCATGTTCTTTGGTACTCGCTGCGGCCTTTGTTTTAAGTGGGTGAGACTGGAAGAGGATTTTGAGCACGTCTTCATGGCTGGGTTCACTTGTATGTTAAGCATCCAAGCTAACTAAACCTTCCTCTGCAAAGCTCTGCCTATTTGACTGTGTCCCCACTGTGTGTTGGGGGGGTGTATCCCATGGGTTTTTGTGCAGTGGCGCTCTAGGGCTCTTTCCCTGGCATTTGTGGGAGAATTATCCCTCCTTTGGAGGGCATTGTGGGAAGGCATTGGAACAGGGGCGTTGCTGGCACTGGGCACTCCAGGGCACATGCCCCGAACCACAGCACCGGTGCCCCGGATCTGCGGCCCAATCGGGCCGGAGATCCGGGGCCCAGCCGCCGGCGGCCGCAGCGTCCCTGTCCCCAGCCAGGGATCCAGGGCCCAGCTGCTGGCAGCTGCGGCAGCCCTGTCCCCTGCTGGGGATCTGGGGCCTGGCTGCTGGTGGTGCCTGTCCCGGTCCCTTCCTCAGCCAGCGACGCCCCTGCATTGGAGAACTGTTAGCACTTGAGTGGGCAGTGGCTGCCCAAGTTAAAGTGGAGCCGGGACTAAAGTGAGACAGATTTTGTGTATAGGGGGTTTGAGCTAAAACATATTACAGAACCCTGGTTTATTGTGCTGTGAAGGTGACCATGGAAGACTTAGATACTTGGCTTTGCAAATTGAAACTGGGATATCCTTTTCCCTGAGTTTCTCTGTGCACAGGAGTGGAAGTGGCCCAAAGCGTAACGGAAAGGAAATTGCATTCTTTGCTCCTCATGTTGGCTGAATGCTTTGGTCTTAAATAGACCCACACCTGTGGAAGAATAGCAGGAAAAGGAAAAAACAGCAAAATGGGCTTTTACACTTCATCTTATTTGAGGGCTTTTCTGAGTCGGAAATCTCTTTTTATTCTGAGGCCGGATTGCTCAAAACCCAAAAAATGCCGCCCCTCCCCCCATTCCCAGCGGCCATCCAGCCAGTTGTTTTATCTAGAGAATGGATGTCATTCACAGTGTTCTGGGATCCCGGTAGTTCTTCCAGCCTCTTTAGGTTCTCTGGCACTCCCATGTGAAAAAGGAGTACAAGGAAACATAGCTGAGTGCAAAGGAGGGTGCAAAGATTCACAGTGCTTAGAATGGGCAGAGACAGAAACATACCCTGATAGGCCTCAGGATTCTGCAAACGTCTTATGTAAAGAAATAAAATTTGAGGCATGCTGGCTGTTGGGGTTTGCTTTCCAGCAAATACAGTGTGTACTACTGTAGGAAGGGAACAGTAAGTGAGGGAGAACCAGACAAAGGGTGGAACTGCCATGTCCTTTTCTGTCCTAAAGACAGAAGCTTTGTTATTCACTAATACAAATATTGGACCGTGTCAGGGAAAAGGCGAATTAATGAGACCGGGTTTGTGTCTGGTGCTTTTCATCAGCAGATAAAAGGAGGGCAGTGTTGTAGTTCTCATTTTACAGTTGGGCAAACTGAGGCATAGAGCAGTGCCTTGCCCAAGGTCATCCAGCAGGCCAGTGGAGTCCTAGCTCAGTCAAGGCATAAGGGTAATTTGACTGAGAGGAGGATAACTAAATTGGGGAATTTATTGCTCTGTGCTCTTAGTGAGAATTCCCTTTCTACAGACAAGCCATAGATGACATTTTACTGAAACACTCCAGAGGGGGGAGCTGAGTTAGTTTAAAAAAAAAAAAAAAGGCAAGCAAGGAGTCTTGTGGCACTTAAAGACTAACAGCTTTATTTATTGCATGAGCTTTCATGGGAGAATATCCCACTTCGTCAGAGGCTTTGAAGGGGGAGAATTTACAGAAT
>ML681978.1:6512196-6525939 GCA_007922195.1 Podocnemis expansa
AATATCCCACTTCGTCAGAGGCTTTGAAGGGGGAGAATTTACAGAATAAATAATCTGTAATTTATTTTCGTCCAATTCTGTAAATTCTCCCCCTTCAAAGCCTCTGACGAAGTGGGATATTCTCCCATGAAAGCTCATGTGATAAATAAAGCTGTTAGTCTTTAAGTGCCACAAGACTCCTTGCTTTTTTGCTTTACTAGAGTAACACAGCTGCCCCTTTTCTAAAGGGCTAACTGTGTTAGTCTAGTTCAGGAAAGCAAACAGGGAGTCTTGTGGCATTTGAAGACTAACAGCTTTATTTATTGCATGAGCTTTCATGGGAGAATATCCCATCTTCAAAGTGCCTGACAAAGTGGGATCAAAACAAACAAGGAGTCCTGTGGCACTTCTACAGAATTTTACTGAAATAGTTATACTGGTACAGCTGTTCTCCTTTGAGTGCTGCACTCATCATTCAGTTACAGGTGTCTATGTGCCACAGTGCACTGTAGCTCAGAAAGTGTTCAGCCTTAGCGTGTCAGGTCAAGGCACATGGCCAACGCCCCCTCTATGCAGTGACCGTGGCTATTTAGGTGACTGTGACCCTGACTCTCCCAGTTCCTTTTTCTGCCCTCAGCAGCAGTTTCGGATCAGCCAAGAAACTTGTGTATACAAGTGCCAGTCTTCTACCACGAAATTCAAGATGCCTGGTTTCAAGCCATGCTTAGGATGCTGCAAAGCTTTCCCACTTGATGATCCCCACGATAAATGTCTCACATGCCTCAGTGAGTCTCATCTTGCCAAGAGCTCCTGCCTCTGCCAGTCCTTCAAAAGGAGGACTCGCAAGGACAGACAGCTGCGCCTCCGATCCCTTGCTGGGAGCAGCATGGAAGCCTCTGATGCCACCCCAGCCCTGAGTGCTAAGCTGGTTCACCCATCGGCCTGGGCACTGGAACCCCGGAACCGATCTCTGGTACTGAGCCTAAAGTCTTGGTCAACGCCCCGTCGGTATCATCAGGGCACCAAACATTTCAGTTGCCAAATCAACCCAGCACTGAACCCAAAGAGGCACCGCCGACGCCACAGGCCTCTGCAACAGTGCGGCCGTGTTCTCCGGTCTGGGTACTTGCATTGCCGAAGAGAACCAGTTCGACGCCAACCATGGCACTGGGAATCCAGTCGCTGCAGGAAGCAATACCACCCACCAACCCAGTACCACCTACCCCACCTCTGGCACCGCAACTCAGCACTGGGGACTGCTCCCTGGCCAACCCAGTGCCATCCAGTCCACCTGTGGTACTGCATTCTGCTGAGGACTGCTCTCCGGCTTCCTCCCCACATTCCTCCTGGGACATGTAGGTGCTGTGTGCCCAAGCCTCGGGGACCTCTTCCCATGGATCGATGTCGACTTCGCCTCCAGTCTCGGCACACTCTTCTCCACTCAAGATGGTAATAAGGGTAGGAGAACATTTAGGGAAACGGCACCATAAGCACTCTCCCGTGCTCACGCCTTGACGCAAGAAGAGACTGTCAGGCCCACCTGAGCCAGTGAGGCCTTCCCCTTCCGGTACCGCACCACTCTGCAGCCTAATTGAGTCCGTTTCCCTCCGTGCCGGCTGGAGCGTCTTTTTAACAGCTGGTCACATGATTGGCTGGACATGGCGGCCGATGATACCCTAGTCTCATGGCACTGTTCTGTGTGGTCCCCCTCACAGACCATGGACTCAGACTTCTCAGACGTTGAACCCCATCCTGACTCCACACGTTGTACTAGATCACGGGCCTGTTCTTCCTCTTTGCCTGACGAATACACCTTTGAGAAACCGATTGACTGTAATGAGGACTTTTGCGCCCACCAGGTGTTGCTATGCCGCATGGCAGCAAACCTGAACCTGGAGTTTTGGGTTGTCCAAGAGGAGATGAACCCCCTCTTTGACATTGGCCGGAGGGCCCCACCTGCTAAGGTGTGTCATGTCCCATGAAGGGATATACAGCATTGTCAAGGCCCACTGTCAAACCCCGTACTTGATCCCGCTGGTATCCAGGGTCGCGGACTGTAAGTACCACGTCCCTCACGACAAGTTCTCCTGTCTGTTCCAGCACCCCACTCTGGGATTGCTGGTCGTCGATGTTGTGAACCAGAAGGAGAGGCAAGGTCAACCGGGTTCCACTGCTAAAAATGAGGCGGCAAGGAAACTCTGCTTGGCAGGAATCTTTACTTCACAGCAGCCCTACAGCTGCGCATAGCAAACCACTTGGCCCTTATGACAAGGTATATCTTTAACCTCTGGAATGTCATGCAAGCCTTCCGCGGCATTATCCCAAAGGATCACCTTACGGATTTCGACATGATGGTCGAAGAAGGGGAAATGGCATCCAGAATCGCTCTGAAGGCCATCTGGGATGCCATGGACACAGCTGCCTGTACAATGGCATCGGCTGTGGTAATGCGTCGCTTGGCCTGGCTACAGGGCTCGGGCCTACCACTGCAGCTTACTATTTAGGACCTCCTGTTCAAAGGCCCTGGCCTCTTCGCCGAGTCCACGGATGTGAAGCTTCATAGCACAAAAGACTTGAGAGCCACGCTCAGGTTGCAGGGTATAAAGGCCCAGCGACCCATCAGACGCTGTCTAAAACCCCATCAGCTTCTCCAACAATAACTTCAGCAGTTAAAACAACAGATCCAACTGCAGAGTACATTCCCGAGGTCCCTCCTTTTTCCCCAGTGCCACCATGGGGACAAGGACAAGGTCTGTTCGGGAAAGAGTGAGAAGTCCCACGTTCCCCAATAGGGTAGGCGTGGGCAGGCCTCCAAACACTCGTTGGGGAAGAAACAGCATTTTTGATGGTTACTGTGAGGCCAGCAAACCCACGACTCGACCAGTCCCCAACTGTTTACACCGCTTCAAACACCACTGGGCCAACATCATATCTGACCAGCGGGTCCTCGAGACAGTCGCAGAGGGGTATCGTATTCAGTTTCTTTGATTCCTCAGGACAGAAAACCACCCCCTCCTCCAACCCTCAGAAACCAGGAACTGTCCCACCTTCTTGAGATCAAATGCCAGAAACTTCTATCTCTCGGAGCCATAAGAAAAGGTTCCCAAGCAGGAGTGGGGAAAAGGGTTTTTCTCCCTATACTTCCTGGTCCCGAAATCCAATGGGAACCTTCAACCCATTCTAGATCTCAGAGCCTTAAACAAACACACAAGGAAAATAAAGTTCCACATGGTTTCCCTATCATGGATCCTCCTGTCTGTCTTCTGGGAATTGGTTTGCGGCCCTCGATCTGAAAGATGCCTACTTTCACATAGCCATAAGGCCCTGCCACAGGCGGTTCCTAAGGTTCATGGTGGCAAACAGCGACTTCCAGTTCACCTCTCTCCCTTTTGGGCTTTCCCTGGCCCCCCAGGTGTTGACAAAGTGCATGGCACCGGTCATGGCATACTTGCGCAGACGTAGCATAAGAATTTATCCCTATCTGGACGACTGGTTAATAGTTGAGAAATCGAGCTCCCAAATAGAGCTCCACGTCGGAGCGGTAGTGAGGCTCTGCAACTATCTGGGCCTCCACATAAACCAAGAAAAGTCAAAGCTCTGCCTGTCCCAAAACATAAGAGTTCGTAGGAGCACATCTAGACGCCCACAAGGGGTTAGCATTCCTACCGCGCTCCAGATTTCGGTCCATTTGCACCATCATTACGGAGCTGCAAGCATCCCCCGTGACCATGGCCCGCCAGTGCCTACAGCTCCTTGGCCCCATGGCAGCCTCCACCTCAGTGATCCAGACAGTGTGCCTGAGGATGAGGCCTTTCCACATCTGGCTTTCCACAGTGTTTCACATATGGAGGGACTCCCTGAACAAGGTACTGTCTGTCCCCTGGGATACTCTGGGGACACTTCAGTTTTGGAGGGATCTCTGCTTTGCCATGGGGGACATTCCCTTCAAAGATCTCAGGCCATCAGTGACCATGATAACTGATGCTTTGAACACAGGGTGGGGGGGCCATGTCTCTGGGGGGCCTCTTCACTCAGGGGCTCTGGTCCCACATGGACGGTCCTCTCCACACAAACATGAAGGAACTAAGGGCCATCGGACTAGCCTGCTTGACCTTCCTAGACAAGATACAGGGCAGGTCAGTCCAGATCCTTACGGACAATACCACAGCCATTTTCTACACGAATCAGCAAGGGGGAGTCTGTTCCACACCACTTGGCGAGGAGGCGTGCAAACTCTGGGAATTGGCCATATGACACAGCTTCATCCCAGTGGCCTCCCACCTACTGGCGGTGGACAGTGGGCTAGTGGATTCGCTAAGCGGAAAATCACTAGCGAGCCATGAGTAATCCTTTCTCAACAAGGTGTTCTCCCTCCTGGTAGACATATGTGGTCTTTTGCAGATAGACTTGTCTGCAACACAGCAGAATCGCAAATGCCCCCAGTTCTGCTTCCTCAGGGGCTGGGAGGAGGGGTTCCTCACCGACGCCTTCCTCATCAACTGGTCGGGACGCCTGATGTACTCCTTCCCGCCAGTTCCCCTGATAAAGAGGGTTCTTTTGAAAATCGGCAGGGACGGCACAAACATGATACTAATAGCTCCGGACTGGCCCAAACAGCACTGGTTCCCACTCTTGCAGGACATGTCCATAGAGATCCCACTTTGCCTCCCACAGTGGGCAGACCTCCTCACGCTGGACTCGGGGCACCTTCGGCACCCAGACCCAGGCCGCTTACACCTGCCGGCCTGGATGCTTTCTGGCTCAGCGAGCAGGAGAGGCTCTGCTCAGACAGGGTTAAGAAGGTCCTGGTTGGTAGCAGACGACCATCCACCATGTTCACGTACACAGCCAAATGGAAGCGATTCTCCATTTGGGGTCGGGACAAAGGTGTGGACCTTTTATCAGCCCTGATTCACCTGATCCTCAACTATCTGCTAGACTTCAGAGAAGGAGGCCTTTCTCCTTGCTCACTGAGAGTCCATTTAGTGGCAATTTCAGCTCTTCACAAGACCGTGGATGGGCAATCACTTTTTTCCCATCCCACCTCTGTCAGATTCCTAAAAGGGGTGGAGAGATTTTTTTCCCCAACCTTGTAAGCCCCCCCTGCCTTGGGACTTGAATATCATCCTCCAGGCAATGACAGAACCTCCATATGAACCTTTGGACTCAGCTTCCCTCCTGGTCCTGTCCTGGAACGTGGCCTTCTTAGTAGCAATCACCTCTGCTAGAAGGGTTTCCGAGTTGAAAGCCCGCTACTCGGAACCCCCATATACGAGGTTCTACTCAGATAAAGTGGTTTTACATCACCACCCATCCTTCCTCCCTAAGGTGGCTGCCCCCATCCACCTTAACTGGTAAATTTGCTTGTCAGTTTTTCACCCAGACCCCCAGGTTACGTAGAACAAGAGGAGGTGGTACATATTGGATGTGAGGAGAGTGCTTCTAACTTGCATCGAGTACCCCCGGCTGTTCTGCAAGACCCCCCAGCTGTTTGTGGTGGTCGCTGAACGTAAGAGAGCTTACCAGTATCCTCACAGTGTATCTCTAAATGGATTGTGAACTGCATTAAAGACTGCTGTGAAAGGTCGAACACGCACCTTCCTGGAACTGTTAGAGTCCACTCTACTGGAGCCCAAGTGTCCTCTACGGCCTTCATTGCCAAGGTCCCCATCCAAGAGACCTGCAGGGCTGCTATGTGGTCGTCGATTCATACCTCTACGATGCACTATGCCATCGCCCAACAGGCTAGAGATGATGTCACTCTGGGCAGAGCTGTACTCAGTGTGAGTAGACTGTAACTTCTCCCACCATCCATGGGTACAGCTAGCAGTCACCTGTAACTGAATGATGTGAGCAGCAGTTACCAGTAACTGTCCCTCGAGATGGGCTGCTCACATACATTCAGGCCCCTCCCAATGTCTCAGCTAACGGAGTTGGCAAAGGTAGATGGGACTGGGAGAGTCAGGGTCATGGTCACCTATATAGCCGCGGTCACAGCGTAGAGGGGGCATTGGCCGTGTGCCCTGACCTGACAGGTTAAGGCTGAAGACTTTCTGAGCTACTGTGTGCTGCGGCATGTAGACACCTGTAACTGAATGTATGTGAGCAGCCCATCTCGAAGAAGGATGGTTAATGGTAAGTATCCTACCATTGGTGTGGGTGCAGTTGTACCATATTCGCCTTCCTGTAGTGGAATAACTGTCCTTGGATAAGCAGTTTTATGCTGGTACAACTGTCCGATGTAGGGCAGTTGTATGGGTTTAATTAGAGTTAAAACGACATTTTCTGCCAACAAGCCTTTAAATCTCACGTGGGGAGGGACATTCCTCACAGCCTGGAAGAGGCTCTCACTCATTTGCCAGCACCTTTAAAGCAGAGGGCTGTTGTATGCTAGCTGACATAACTTCCTTTTTAATGTGTGGAATCCATGCAGGGTGAGGGCTGTGAGCCTTGAAATTAGCGGTTGGAAAGAAATGTGCCATGCCATTGTGCAGTAGCAAGATGTACCCAGCGTCTTTATTCCAAGCTGCATAGATTCTTTCTTTAGGGTGTGGGGAGAGAAAAAGACCCTCACCAAAAACCTAGCAACTTAAGTCAGTCACCGGCAAAAGATCTTACACAGTGGGGTCTGCCTCCAGCCTGGTGACCCTGGATGGGATGCCAAGGAATAGCTCTGAATGAAGGGGCCTCTGAGTGTATTGTCTGGTGGGGATTTAGGATGACTTAATTCTCTTGGAATGCTGATCTTCGCCAGCCTCTGGGAGTGGAACCCATCCTGTTTCATAGCACTGTATGGGGAGAGCTGAGGGCCATCAGAGGGGAAGGGGACCAAAAGGGGGAGCAGGAGCTTTGTTCTCCATTGGGAGTGGGTCCTGACTGAGGATTGGAAGCAATGAGCATGACAAAGCAGTTGTATTTTGCAGGGAAGGCAGTTTCTTCAGCCAATCTCTGCCTCTGACTGTGACCAGCCAGCTTCTGGGTTCTGTGAGGACACAGCAGGCACTTTTGCCACATGGCTTGTGAGTGTCCCTGCTCAGAGTGAGCAGTGGGAAGTGCTGGCATTAGGAACCATTGGAACAGAAATGATGCAAGACTCGGGTTCTGGATGCCAAATCAGTGCCTTTCTGGTGACTCCAGAAGAGCTGGCACATTTTACTTCAGGTGGTTCTGGTGGGAAAACCTTTTGGCGGGGTTTCCTTTTTTGGCCTCCCCAAGCCTTCAGGTTTTCCTTATAGTGCCACCTGAAGAGAGGCTTGGACAGCCTCATTTAGCTCAGTAGAGTGTTAACTCTGAAGCCTACTGATCCTAGCTATATACCTTAACATTTCTTCCCCTCCGCACTAGACTGGGGCTCAGGACTCCTTGATTCAGTTCTGCCTCTGCCACTGATACCCTGAGTGACCTGGGCCAAGTCACTTAATGCATCCACTCGGTTCCCCTGTGGGAACTGACTGCCTTGTCTGTTTAAATTGTAAGTTCAGGCAGGATCAGAGACCTGCATGTGTAGCCCCAAGCTCAGTCAGGTCCTGCTCTCAGTTGGGGCTAATCTAGTTGTTCATATAGTACAAATGAACTGTTTCAGGTTTAGCAGAATATTCAGTGAATGTGGGTTATCCAGGGTGATTGGGTAGCACAGAACTTAGGAAAGGAAAGGATAGTGTCAGTCAGGTCTTGCCTGATTTGCCACCCTTGGAGACTGAATGGTCAACACATGTTTTCCTAGTGCTCTCTTCTGTTCGCTTTAAAATGTAGTGATCAGTAGGTTTTCCTCTGCTCCCCTGCAGAGGATATTTCCCCAAATAATAGATTTCACATGGTTTCTTCCTCCCCCCCCTCCTGTGTAAATGTTGCTCATTTTCATCCTGTTCTTTCCTACAAATGCTCCCAAGACTCCCACTGAGCAAGGAAAGGGGAAAATGGTAAAGCCTGCCCTGGGCAGAGTCTATCCTATCCAATTGCTGACTCTCCCTCCTTCCCCTGGCACTCACTGACCCTTGCTTTCATCCCTAGAAATGATTTTAGCAGCTGTGACCCTTGTGCTCTGGTGGAGGCAAAGTCAGGAGGAAAGGTGCTTTGAGAAAAGCCCTGGTTAACAATGAAAGTACAGTCTGTAGCTATTGAAATGGGGAGAAGTGAAAGCTGTTTGGTTCTGGAGCAGGCACCTGGCTTCCAGGGCTGCCTCTGTCATCATCTTAGGGGGGCCTTCATTTCTAAGATAAGCGAGGTTTATCATTCCTACTATGTAGACAGGAAAATGCTGGCCCAGAGGAGATTAAATGACTTGCTCATGTTCACCCTGTGAATTAATGGCAGGGCCAAAAATAGAGTTCAAGTTTGCTCATTCCCAGCTCTGTGCCTGTACCAGTACAATAGGATGTGGTGGTGCAGTGGAGTGCTGTTAGCAGAGTGGAGCCTAAGCCCCTTAATTGCCTAAAGCTATTGCTGGTTTAGTATTCTGACAACTTCTCCAGGGGTCTGGTGCTCTATCTTCTCCTGGGCCAGCTGGTCTGTTCTGTAAAACTAGACGTGTTGTCACAGTTTGAGGCCAGAAGAATGTAGCCAGCTGAGGTATGAAAGTAGCCAGCATTGCTTTAGATTAAACTGGCTGGTTCTCTTTTAGTAACATTTGGCTGCTCCCAGGTGATGTGATCTTCATTATGTTGAGTACCAGAGAAACTTGGCCAGGTAGGCAAATCTCTTCTCTTTCTGTCCTGCACTGGTTGGGTGTGAATGGATTGGATAATACAGTGCTTTGCAGATTAGTGGACAGTGGATGACAGTGTAATCTTGACGGTTACAGAACTTGGTTGTACTGTAGTTAAATAGGAGCCTTGAGCTTCAAGAGGCCAGGAGGGAACTGCAGGTGAGAAACAGATGTTTACACAGAAATGGCACCCCTGTGGAGAAAATGAGTCTCTGCTTTACTTTTGTGCTGCAGTGAATCGCTTGCAGTCCCAGGCAGGACATTGCTTCAGCTGAGGTAGGCATGAAGTAAAAGAAATCTTGTTTCGTAAAGCAGTGGACCAAAGCAACTGTCATGTGGTTTGTGGAGCAGCGTAATAGTCCACACAAATCTCTGAGGAGTGACTGTGCAGAAGCGGAGTCTAACTGTTCCTGTAGTGATAGATATTGGTGGGCTGGGATTGGTGCAACGTATAGCCATGCAAGGTGCTGCAAGAGGGCAACTCCAGTGTTTGCTGTGGAGGGGAGGAGTTGTCTCTATTATGTCACTCCCATTTCCAGCCATTACGGGACAGTTGCTGGTTTTTCACTGAGTTAATTTTGGTCTCTCCGACTGTGGGGTAAGCTCCCCCCCCCCAGTGCTCCATCTCTGTTCCCTTTCTCTGGTGGCCTTGTTTCCCTGCTCTTCTGCAGTGAAAGGTGTTATGATTTTCTGTGAAGCAATCATCCCTTTAAACGTGTCTTGAAAATATGTGAAAGAGACAGAGCCTTTGCAATAGAGGGAACAAAGGCTTGGGGCTTGCCTTCCTTATAGTGACCCAACGTGGAGTCACGTAGATGCAGCCTACACCGACGAAAGCGCTTTTGTCTTGTTGTCATAATCCATCTCTCTGAATGTTGGGATTTGCTCTCTGTCACCCTAACTCTAGCTACACTGTGGGTTAGGGCAGTTTAGGTGCAAGTAAAGCTACACCTTTTGGGCATCATAGCTGGCCTAAGTGTGACATGTAGACCAGGCTACAAGCTCTTATTCGCTGGTGGGTATCACTTGAGTCCGGGCCAGCCTTTCAGTGCAGACAAAGGCAAATCCTGTCTTGCCATTGAGGGTGATTCTTGTTGCAGGTGAATCTGCTGAATCGGCAGTGGCCTGCATGCGAACAGGACCTCAGATTCTGTGTCTGGCTCAGCCCACCTGCTGCTCTTCCAGCTGGCCAGAGTTTGGTGCAGTAACACTCTAAAAGCTGATTTGTGCAGCTCCATTTTGGTTTGGTCTGTGTTTAAAAATAAGAATGACCTGTTCACTCAGGGATATGAAAAATTCTGAGTGCTGAGCCAGTATAGTGGTGCTGAAGTAACCCTGGGGGAATCAGAGCTACGTTGATGGAAGCGTGTTTCCATCACTCATGGAGATGGATTGACTATAGGAATGGAAAAGCCCCTTTCATTGGTGTAGGCTGTGTCCACACAAAAGGGTTATGTCAGCTGTGGAAGAATTCTGCTGTCGTCCTAGCTACTGATGCTTCGAGGGTTGGATTACTGAGTGGATGGGTAAATTCTATCTGCTGTAGCAGGAGGTGTTTACACCATGGCACTTTAGCTGTGCCCTACAGTGCCTGTAGGCTAGGGATGGCTTTGGTTTTGAATCCATATTCTCTTCTTTTCCTTCCACTCCATTCAGACTGGAGACCAAAGTCTATCCAAAGCCTTCATCTTAGATACAGTAGGACATGAGCACTTCACAATCCTTAGTGCATTGATCCTTCCATCTGTTCTGTGAGATAAGGTGGGGCATTATCCCCTTGGTACAGATGTGGGAACAGAGGCACCAAGGGTCTTGGCCTGAGGTTCAGAGCTGGGATTTGAGCCCAGGTCTTTCGGAACCACTGAGCCATCATTGCAAGTCCTTTATTTATAAATGAGAATGCAACGCTTCAATTCAAACTGCAGCCAACCCTGTACAAACCAAACCGGAGCCAATGTGTTTACTAGGCAAATGAGACAATTTGAAAAGCAAATCAAAGTGAAAGCTTTCCATGCAAACTGTATTGTAGGTTTATTTTACAGAACTGTCTTTCAACCTGCTTTTCAAATGATCTAATTTGTTTAAAATGTTGCATATTCTGTATTGACACAAGAAGTCTGCTTGGCATATTAGCATTAAGGCACTGCTCTGCTCAGGGAAGTTTATGCTCTAGATAGGTACAGGACAGGGGTAAAAGTATAAGTCGGAGGGGCCCAGAGTGCTCCTGTGTGGGTGGGTCCACCGGACCCTAGCCTCTGCACCCCCACATGCCAGTGTCCCCCACGCCCCCGATAGCCCACCCCCAGCGTGAGCTGGGCTGCCCCTACACTTACCGACAGTGGTGCGGCTGGGGAGGTGGGGGCAGTAGGCCCAGGGTTGGGGCAGCAGTGTGGCTGGGATGGAGCTGCAGGCCCCAGGTTGGGGCGGGGTGTGGAAGAGGAGGGTTTGGGGGCAGGGCTTGAGTTCTCCAGCAACACCCCTGGCTCCTGCCCCTCCCATTGCCCTCTGGAAAGCAGTGCAATGCTGCTATGGGTCCTGCTATTTTTAGGGGCCCACCATTTGGGCCCCTAAAAATAGAACATGGAACCAGAATGCTGCGTTCTGGGGCCTGCTATTTTTAAATGGCAGGCCTCAGAATGCAATGTTCTAGCTCCGTGTTCTACTTCTAGGGGCCCCAGAATGCTGAGTCCCTAAAAATAGTGGGCCCTGGAATGGTGTTGCAGAGCGTTCCACGTTACTTTAAACCCTGGTACAGGATGATTTGATTCAGGGAGAGAAGGTGTTAGGCAAGAGGAGAGAAGGAACTCAACCAATTTAACTGAGACGCTCAGGGCTGTGTAAAATTTTACACTCTAGCCGGTGTAATTAGGCCAGCTAATCCATGGTGTAGGCACGGCTATGTGGACAGAAGAATGCTGCTGACATAGCTGCCACTTCCCGGAGAGAGGGATTAGCTATACTGACAGAAAAATCTGTTTGGTTGATGTGGCAAGTGTCTACATGACAACGTTGCTGATGTGCTATTATAGCATGGACTAGGGGTCTCAAACTCAAATCACCACGAGGGCCACATGAGGACTAGTACGTTAGCTTGAGGACCACACCACTGAAACCTTTTCATACAATGATATTGCAAATATAAGTAATGGTTGTGTTGTTGCGGGCCGCAGGACATGTCTTTAGGGACCACATGTGGCCCACAGGCCGCATATTTGAGACCCCTGGCATAGATGCACCCTCAGTAGCAGCTGTTTTCTAAGTGTATTATGGTTTCCAGGCCTAGAGAGGAAAAGGAGTCACTGGAGGTGAATTGTGAATAGGGGCTTGGATGCCCGGGGGTTGTGTGTGTGTGTGTGGGGGGAGTAATGTCTGTACTCTTAAACTTGTCCAGATGCTGTTTAAATCTTGCTCTTTATATGGTTAGCCAATCAAGAACATCTGAAATTATGGTTACACTGCATAACAAACTTTTTGGAAAATATTCCTTGAACCTCCTGCTTCAGAGCTTAAGGTGATCTCTGAGCAAGCTGAGACCCAAGGTGAGGCGGATTATCCCAAAGCTGCTACTGCTGGGTTCTGATGCCTTCCTTGGAAGCATTAGGTCTGACTCCTGATAGCATTTGGGACTAGTTGGACCTTTTCTCTGATTGGCCCATTTCCTGTGTCATCTTCTTGTCTTGTTCACTTATGACAGTGAAATAATCTGTCACTCCTTGTACGGTGAGAAGACTTTACATTGTAAGACAGTGCTTCTTAAAGTAGTTGGGAACGCTGATACTAAAATGATCATACTCAGCTTTCAGAGTCCATCTGTGGTTAGATGATCAGGACAGGTGGTCTTGTGATCTCCTGTATGTTCCAGGCCACAGAACCTCTTCCACGTACTCCTGTAGTAGGTCTACGACCTCTGGCTGAGTTACTGAATTGCTCATTAAAGGCTCCAAGGTACAGATGATCAACCCTTTACTGTGGTTCAAACCAGCAAGTGATCTATGCCACATACTTCAGAGGAAGGTGAAAAACCACTAGATCATCATCTTGACCCACAAACTTTGTGATCAGTTACACTCTGAGCATGTGGGCATGACTCACCAGCCAAACACTTATGAAAGTATTCTCTGAAGCAACCCAGAGCTCTCCCCATCTCTGTTGGAGAACTTTGCTAGTAGTGCCCTATCAAGACGAATGGGACCCATTTGTGCTCCTCTCAGAACTTTTGTTTCCGACACTCTGCAGAGTCAAGCAGTCATCACTGAGCTGTTTTCACCCTTTTCGCACTATGATTGTTGCCTTCACAAGAGGGCTAGAGGTGAGCTTAGTCTTAAAAGTTCCACACTGACCCTGCCAGCAGGTTCAGAAATTTGAGGACCTTGGGGGGCAATCACTGCACCGGGGGGTATGGGGTAATCTTTATAAAACAGGTATGGGAGTAGGGTGAGTGATGGGGTGTATGTGTGGTGTTTGTCACGGTGTTTTCAGTGAGGTGTTGTGGGGTGCTAAACTTTGTGAAGTGGGACAGGTTGGGGGACAATGGGAATTCCCAATTAACCCGATCTACAGTTACAAACCTACTCACTATAACTTAAAAGGTGCCCTAATACCCTATAAGGAAAGGGGGGGTGCAGTGCAGATTTAGCATGCGAGGGCGGCAGAGGAGGAAAGTAACGGGGAAGCAGGGACCTGAAGAAGAGGGAAGGCAAGAGGGGGGGGGGTTAGGGACAGTGGGATGAGGAGGCACGCGGGAGTTGGGGTGGGGGGACAGAGGCAGGAGAGGAGTTGGGATGTGCGTGGGGGTTCGGGCAACAGGGGAAGCAGGAGGGGCTGAGTGGGAGTTCAGGGGTTTGAAAGGGAGGCAGAGGGGGACTCAATGGCAGGGAAGGGAGCAGCGACGGGAGAACCACAGAAAGTGACAGCAGCCACAGAGGGCTGGCGGGACGAGTGGGGGAGCCGGTGGGGCAGCTGCGGGATGTGGTGGCATCTGTGGAAAAGTGGTGACAGCCGCGGGGAGCTGGCGGGAGCCAGGGCAGCCACGGAAAGCGGCGGAACCGGTGGGGGAGCTG